>JAQOOB010000005.1:2636414-2812964 GCA_029721495.1 Citrus inodora
TTTTCAAATGTGAAAAAAAAGACCTTAAAAGCAAGATATTTTCTTGTTTTTCTAGCATTATTTTTTATTTTTTGGCTAAAATAAATATATATTTTGTATTTCCAAAATTAATTATCAAGTAAATGACTATTTTACCCTTTTTTCCCCCTTTAACTTTTAATATGATAAAGAGGTTAATGGATATTTTTTAAAATAATATGGGATAAGTATTATATATTGGTCACAACAATGGGAAAACTAACATTCTACATTTAAAAACTTTACTTTTTAGCTTATGAAACTAACTCTATAATTCATATAAAATATGATAAAAATTCATGATTAATTCACACATCAATAAAATATTAAAAGTAATGTGCAATAACAACTCCTTCCCTTTAGATCAAGTTCTAAATTAGTGCTATTTCAAAAGCCACAACTTTTCATGTAAAAAAAATGGACATATAAGAAGAATAAAATTAGTTGATATGTAATAATATGGAAACCTATTAATTTATTTCCTATGATGGTATAGAAGTTCATGAGCATAATTCGTCCTAAAAACCCTGCTCCAGAGTTGGAGGTAGACTATTGGCACCCCTTTATGAATCTCATATAACCCCTTGTCTATTACAATTATATTTAGGGCCAAATACAAGTAGAATTAACTACATTTATACTCTCTGTCTCACATCTATACAATATATTGCTTTGCACAAACATAAAGAATTATTTTTTTTTTCTTTTTCACGTTGCTTATTTCTATTTTTGGAAGCCACTGTTTTTAGCTTTGTAGAGAAGAGAAGAATGGAGATATCAAAATTGCAAAAAACATTTAAGAGTGAGAAAATTTCTAGAAATTCAAAGATTTATAAATAAAAAAAGTTTATTACTGAAAAGGGTACTTTTGGCACCATGTGGAGAATAATTGAGAAAATGGGGTTTTAAGAAAATTTTGGAGGGGTGCCAACAATCACACTCCAAGGGTTGAGGGTTGTCCTAATATTATATCATTAGCTTGATAGCAATTCTCAACCAATATAGTATCTTCGCTATCTCTCCCTGTTACGTGTAGGTTGGTCTTTTACTAATGTTTGTTAAGTTGTAAAGTAATGTAGGACTACTAGTCTATAAGTTTAATTTTGATACCATATAGAAGTTCATGAAGCTAACTCATACTTAAAAGTTAACTCGTTACTTAACCTAACCTATTTATTATTCACAGACATGTGAGATATTTTTCAAATCATATGGAATTTGAACATATCTATGATTCCGAAGGATTGGGGATAGCAACAAATCATGATTATTAAACTTGGGAACAAACCAACGTCGTTGAATCACATTCGAAAAATAAATTATTACAATCTTTCGACGAAGCTACTTCAACAACCAAGATTATGACCATAACCTCAGTAAATAAACTAGTATTAATACAAAGAGGAAAATCAAACCCACCAAGACACACTCCTGAAGCACGTCAAAAACTAGTATTGGTACCTTGATCATGAAGTAATCGACTTGTCCGTTGCGACCATCTTCCATTTTCCCTTCCTGCTTCTTCCTTTTATCAGTTATATCTGCCGCATTCAGCTGCTGTTGTATTTCATCCCCATGGTTGGAATCCAAGTGTGGCGGTTTCCCAAATGAAGTGTTATCCTGATAGATCAAACATAGAACGTTTTATAATTTGAACTCTACATTTGAGATAATCAAAGATTTTACAAGGTTTGGTACGTCTAGTGAAATGGTGCCATAAAGAAAAGATTGATAGAAGCATAGTGACCATGATTGGTTTAATCCTGCTACAATCTGCATCATTATTTTTCTTCACTTCCTTTGTATCAGCCTCTTGTACTGTATTATTCTTCTTATACTCCGGGTCCAAGGATAATAGTTCATTTGATGATGAGGTAATGATATTATCCTGCGTAAAGTAAATAATTAAAACTGATCCACACCCATCCCTTATACCAAATAAGCAATCCATTTTTAATATTCAATTTCATCCCAGGTGTTCGAATCATAGAAAAAACTCGCTGTTAACTTTTAATAAATAAAATATTTAAGTACATACAAGTTATATATTAGTTTCGTGTAATCAATTATAGTATATAAAAATGTCATGTTTATCATTCATCAGTGTATTTTTTCTACTACTTTTTAACACTCAGGATGAAATGAAGTATTAAAAAATCTATGAGGGACTAAAGTTGTAAAAAAAAACATAATTGTAAACTTACCGTTGCAAGTAAACATTCAACATGAGAAAAAAAGTTTCGTTCCTGGCAGTAATAAACATGATCTTCAGAATTTCTTGGCTCCTTACAAATCTCACAGTGCTGGTCATCCGAGTCATACTCCACGACTAGATCTAAGAGGATGAGAGTAATGCGGTGGATAGTCTGTTTCATAAGGACCACAACTCGTGGTAGAGGAATGCAATCAATGTGGAAGTTTATACAACACTCGGGACATCGGTAAAAACTCCCTTTGCATTTTTCAGAACACTTTTGGCAGCTGAAGTTGTGCTCATCTTCTACAAAATAGAACAGATTGTGTGTGTGACATTCACGTTTTAGAACCCGTTTCAGTGGCTTATGAGCACAAGACACATGAAGGCTAAAGCTGCAACTCGAACAGTTGTACTTGATGCCAGTAATCTCCTTCGTACAGGCATTACATGTAACTGATTCTTGTTTGCTCACACATTTAGCAGCCAACAGCCGATGTTGCGGATGAAATTTGTGTTCGACTTCCGAATGTTCTTTGCTCAGTTGATTTTCCATGAATCTATTAATTTCCTCCTCTCCATCACTCTTGTATTCTAAATCGTATTTTTCAATCTCCAAAGTACCCTAACAAAACAAACACTAATTATTATGCATGCATCTATGTACGCTCGTATTACTTCAAAACATAGCACTATTGATAATAAGATTTCCTGCTCTACTAAGTGAGCAGGGCCCAAAACTCATAGGGAGACTCAGTTTAGGCCCATTAGAAAAGAAATTCTAAAATAATGAAAAAAAAGGTTAACAATTGACACCCACAAACTCAATGTTTTGTATTTTGTCGAAGATGACAGTGACCGGTTCTTTCTGATTAAGAGGCACACATATTTAACAAACGAGTTGCGCAGACAATGAATACTAACTATATCACCTACACATCTAAAATTACAAAATAACTAAAGCAATAAGACTTTGAATATTGCTAATGGATGTGGGGGAAAAAAAAAGTTACATACCTCATTTAGTACACACTCCACATGAGCTATAAACTTGCAGTGGTCACAGTAATAAACATGATGCCTTGCAGTCCCTCGTTCCCGACAAATATCACAACAATACTTCTCACTATCATATACGAGTTGGAGTGAACTAAGGAGCAAGAGAGGATGCAGGTGAGCTTTATCATTCTTCACAACACGTGGTAGCGGCATGCATTCAACATGAAAGTTCACATCACAGTCCACACAGCGGTAAAAATTAGAGCCCTCGAATTGCTTGCAGCAGAATTCACATTGCATAAAACTCGATAATGATTTGTCACTAAAATAAAACAGGCCGTGCTTATGACCCTTGTGTTTTAAGGCTCGTTGGGAGGAATATCGATATCCCGTAGTAACTATTTCATCCGAATCTCTTTGCTTAATATTATATACAACTATCGACCTAATACATGAAACATGAAGGTCAAAACTACAGCTGGAACAGCTTAAACTAACTCCTCGGATTGATTTCGTACACGCTTTGCAATCCCTGGATTTACCCTTACTCAAAGGGGTAATATGAAGACAGTGTTGCCTGCAGCGGCAAAGCCAGGATTAGATATCATAATACTTGGGGGAAGGACCGATGAGCAATATAGATATATGAAGATATCGAGCAAAAATTAGATGGAAGTTTAAAAATATATATAATTATATTTTCATACACTTAAAATAGAGGGATCTACTGGTTAGCCCTCTGCTAGCTTCGTCACTTGCCTGTGAAATGGGTGTTCAATTTGATCGACTTTTTCTGGAATCTCCTCACAGCATATATGAACGAAGAATTCACAGCTAATGCAACAATATGCAGGAACAGGATCCCTGATGATCTGGTTGCAATAGTTGCAAGATACTGTGTAACCATCAATGAAACTGCATAGACTCAGCTTATGTGTGTGGCCAAAATGGGTTTTGGTACCTTCTAACCCCAGTGCCTGCAATTTCTGCTCATTGAGCTCAAAAATTTGGTTAGCCATCGTAGATCGACAGGCAAAAATTCTGGTTGAAGCGTTGACCCAGTCGCTTTTTATGAGTACTTTCTTCCTGTTTTAAGAGAAATACCTAGGTCAAGCTTCACACCTTAAAATGTTACGGTGGTGCGCCTTTCCAAAACCAGCCTACTATTTTTATAAAGAAGGAATTAGAGGTAATACAACTAATTAATGTATATATATTATGTATAATTAATTTATTAATAATTAATTGTTTTTTAAACTTTTTTAAAGTGTATATATATATATATATGTAGTATAATTGAAATGATATGTTAGAAATATTTTAAAATTTGTAAATAATCAGATTTACTGAATTTTCAAGTGGGAACATCTGCTTCAATGTATGCGATCCACCGATTTAAAGGCAAAAAGTTAGTGGATGACATAGTAGGACCCAGACCTATTAAAATGACAAATTCTTATTGAATGGACAGATTAAATATTTTTTTCCTAATTTAAATGCAAGCAAGATTTGTTACCCACCACAAGAAAAGTCGCATTTGTCTGCTACAGAAAGAAATGTCCTAATTAGACAAGGACAAAGAAATTTAATCTAAGCACTATAGAGCTAGATTTAAATATTGGATTATGGCCGACTTAAGGTAGCTAGATTGACTAAGAATGTGGTTTGCACAGCGGTGAGGGTTCCATCTGCATCCTAAGTCTATAAAAGACTATAAAGAAAAGATTTAATTTAGAAAATAACGCAAAGTTTGACATAAAGAAATAAAAAGAAAATTAAATAAGGAATACAAATAGAAATTTCCTAATTAATTAGATATTTTCAGATGGACAATGGTTGCAGAAAGATTGTAGTTGAGGCCATATCTCTAAGGTCAATGAATGATTACAAAAAGATAGTAGTTAGGTCAATGTAAATCAAGTTACATTAACATAATATAAAATTTTTTAAGAATAAAAAAGGCAAACAAAGGAAACCGATGCCATGTTAACATTCTTAGAAGACTATGAATTTGAGCTTAGATTTAATAAAGAAATTAGAGACGACCTGAAAGTAACTTTGCATCCATAAAAAAGATGCAGCAATATCAAGAAGTTATTTAAATTAGAATTCCAGTGGTGGGAATAGTCACATTAACTACTATTTTTTAATTCTTAAATAATTAAATTTTTATGTATTATAATTAAGGTTATATAATTTTTGGGCGTATGCTACATTGTACTGTACTGTAATGGCTTGTGTTGTGTTATATTGTCTTAAGTTGTAATGACTTCTCTTCTAGTTTTCTCTGAAAACAGAATGGAGTTTGGGAGTGAGTCGCGATGACTCTGTTAATTCACCCACTGAGTGTTGGGTGTTTGTGGGGGTTTTAGAGTTAAACCATAGGATTTGGTCTCTTTTTTCAATCTTTTCTTCATCGAAGGGGGTAGTAAGGATAGGGTTTGTGCCACTAGAGCAGGATAGGGAGTGAACACCTCGGTAGTTGTGCATTCAGTATCAACCAAAGGATGGACACAGAGGAGCTAATCTAAAAATGCAAAGCAATCTCCCTGAACGGAGAAACAAGAGGGAAAGTAACCCTCAAAGGCAAAATGAAGGAAACAAGAGAGAAGATACGTGTAAGATGCTTAGTGGGAAAAGTGTTACTGAACAGAGAAGTAAAAAAGGTCAAAGAAGCTTTGCTTCCTGTGTGGAAAACAAGGGTTTGGCTACTATGCCGGGGGCATTGTAGCCGGCACCATGCCGGGCTCTCAAAAAGAGAGCCCGGGTGTCTTTGGCTGCCATTTGGCAGCCAAAGACTTGGTGCAGCCAGTTAACAAACCGGTTGCACCATATTTTTTTAAAAAAAAAATAAAAAATATAATATAAAAATTTAAAAATAAAAAAGTCAAAATAATTATTTATAATATAATTAATAGCAAAAGATAAATAAATTAAATAATATAATAAAAACCCTATAATACAATAATATAATGAAATAAAATGACAAAAATTAAAGAAATTGAAAATGAAAAAAAAATAGTATTTCAAGTTTAACGTCAGTTGTTGCATGTCTGACGTCTTGATTGCATGTTTGACGTAAGATGTTGCATGTGTTGAATAAAGCCAAAATAAAGAATATTCCAGAATATTCTCGTTTGTTTCATGTTTGACGTTAAAGTTGCGAACTTTACGTGATAAGTCGCATATTTTACGTGAAGTGTTGCAAGTTTCATATTTAACGTCTATTGTTGCATGTCCAACGTAACAGTTGCATGTTTAACGTAAGTTGTTGCATGTGTTGAATAAAGCCAAAATAAAGAATATTCCGGAATATTCTCGTTCGTTTCATGTTTGATGTCTAAGTTGCGAACTTTACGTGATAAGTCGCATATTTTGCGTGAAGTGTTGCAAGTTGCATGTTTAACGAGAGTTGTTGCATGTCGGACGTCATAGTTGCATGTTTGACGTAAGCTGTTGCATGTATTGAATAAAGCCAAAATAAAGAATATTCCGGAATATTCTCGTTCGTTTCATGTTTGACGTTTGAGTTGCGAACTTTACGTGATAAGTTGCATATTTTGCATTAAGTGTTGCAAGTTGCATGTTTAACGCCTGTTGTTGCATGTCGGATGTCATGGTTGCATGTTTGACGCAAGCTGTTGCATGTATTGAATAAAGCCAAAATAAAGAATATTCCAGAATATTCTCGTTCGTTTCATGTTTGAAGTCTAAGTTGCAAACTTTACGTGATAAGTCGCATATTTTGCGTGAAGTGTTGCAAGTTTCATATTTAACGTCTGTTGTTGCATGTCTAACGTAAGCTGTTGCATGTTTGACGTAAGTTGTTGTATGTGTTGAATAAAGCCAAAATAAAAAATATTCTGAAATATTCTCGTTCGTTTCATGTTTGACGTCTAAGTTGCGAACTTTACGTGATAAGTCGCATATTTTGCGTGAAGTGTTGCAAGTTGCATGTTTAACGAGAGTTGTTGCATGTCGGACGTCATGCTTGCATGTTTGACGTAAGCTGTTGCATGTATTGAATAAAGCCAAAATAAAGAATATTCCGGAATATTCTCATTCGTTTCATGTTTGACGTCTAAGTTGCGAACTTTACGTGATAAGTCGCATATTTTGCGTGAAGTGTCGCAAGTTTCATATTTAACGTGTGTTGTTGCATGTCTGACGTAAGTTGTTGCATTTTTGACGTAAGATGTTGCATGTGTTGAATAAAGCCAAAACGAACGAGAATATTCCGAAATATTCTCGTTCGTTTCATGTTTGACGTCAAAGTTGCGAACTTTACGTGATAAGTCGCATATTTTACGTGAAGTTTTGCAAGTTGCATGTTTAACGACAGTTGTTGCATGTCGGACGTCTTGGTTGCATGTTGGACGTAAGCTGTTGCATGTATTGAATTAAAGCCAAAATAAAGAATATTCCGGAACGTCCGGTATGCCGGTTTGTCAAATCCGGATTGCCTCTTATGGTCAGAAGCTTGCTGCACTACAACCGGATTGCCGTTTGTAAGTATCCGGTTAGACGCTTTCGATTCGGATACATTCTGCCCAAATTCAGCTTTTTGGATTTTCACATCCGGTTAGCCGCTTCCTAGAGTGAAATATTATCCAATTTTACAGTTTGACCCCAAAACTTTATAAAAATATATTATGGCCCAAAACGTTATGAATGTTTGCAAATATGTCCAGTTTTATAATTTATAAATTATGCTTTATTAGTCTCAAAACTTGCTGTAATTATAGAATGACCCAAATTATTTAAAATAGTTTCAAATAAGTCCAAATCTGAATATTTATAACACTTTTTATAACACATATTAAATAATCCGGCTGCCCTTCATCATAAAAAAGAATAAAAGAATAAGATCTCCCCCTATCAATCATCAATCATCACAATACAATCACATTAGTCCAAAAATATCCATAAGTAAAAGGAAATCCATATAATCCATAATCATCCATAATAAAAAATATCCACAAGTACATAATCATCCAAAACAAATACATAGTCATCCAAAACAAATACATAATCCAAATACAACCATAGGAGACTACCGAGGTGGTGAGGATGGAGGTGATGGAGGTAGATACGGATAAACCATACCGAAGTGCTCGAAGAGAAGACGCTGTCCATGAATGAGCTGCTGCAGCTGCTGCTGAAACTCAGTCTGCCGCACCGAGAGTGTCCGCACCTCATCCGTAAGCTGGTGAAGAGTAACCTCCGCAGAGGGAGGAGGCTGTGGAGGTGAGGATGCGGATGCAGAGACACCAGGAGCTGGAGCAATCACAGGATGATCTCGATGTCTACGCTGGCCTCGAAATGAGAGTGAGAAAATGGGTAGCTGATCGACTGGAACCACAGCATTAAGTGGCCGATCATCACTTGGAGCCAAAAAAATAAACTTGGTATCAGTGTATTTGACCCAAGTGCCATTCTTCCACTGAAAGCCTAAGCTGAGAATAGCATCTTCCCCGATACCCTTAGACGGTCTACACGACGGTTCTTTAATAGGTACTTTATAAAATTTCAAGATTCGGGTAATGAAGTTACCATAAGGAAGGGAGCGGGTAATCAACTTAGGTATGCTGAGCATGTTTCGGACAATGGTATATCCTAAGTCTACTGGACGACGTCTAACAATACAGTCAAGCAAAGCGACATCCATATGAGAGACCTCATCCAAATGCCCGGATCTAGGAAGGACAATACTCTGAATAAAACGGAGTAAAATCCAGGTTTGAAGACAAAGACATTGGGTGTGAAAATGGACAGTACAATCTTCATCGGAAAGGTCGACACGACGACATATATTCTTAACAGCATCTATATACACATAGTCATCAATATCAAGAGCTTTCCTAGGAGAAAAAATTTTTAGGCCATCATCGGACGATCCTAGGATGGAGTTCAAATCCGAATCATCAAATTCAATCAAAACTCCTCCAACTGTGGTGATTACTCGATTCTCTTTCTCCGCGGAACAATCCATATTCGAGTAAAATACTTTCACCAAGTCGGGATATACACTTTCCTTAACAACAAGGGCATTAAGCCAACCAACATCTTCCAACAATTGAAATAAGGTAGTATTGCTAATACTAACATGTTTTAAACTTTCCAGTAAAATAAAAAAGGTTGGGAGTACCTCACGAGTCATGAATTGTTGGTGAAAACGTTTGGCAAGATGTTTCTGGCTCTGAAAATGTGTGGACTCGAAATGGGATTCATTGGTGGTGCCCCTTGCTTCCCGTGGCCGATCGGTTTGTTGAACCGGCTCCTTCCCTTTTCTTCGAACCGGCCGTGAGCTTGACATTAGATTTTGGTTGATTTGGAGTACAAAATGATGAAGATAATGAAGATAATGAGGATTGAAAGTGGTTTGGTGAAGCAAATTGATCAAAAAACGGCTTGAGGAGAAGAAATTTAGAGAGAGAAAATGTGAGGTTAAACCCTAGGTTGAGATTCGGATCTAAGGATTGAGATGTTAAAAACGAGTTTTGAGAGTGATTTTAGGCTTAAGAACACATGGGGAGTAGGATTTATGGATTGATTTGCATTAAAACGGATTTGAAATGGTGGATTTTGGAGTAAAAAATGAGAGAGAGGAATCAATTTTTAGAGAGAGAACGGGAACCGGATTGCCGAAAGAGGAAGAAGAATGAACAATATTTATATTCTGCGAAACCGGCTTACCAGTTGTCACTAACTGGCTAGCCGGTTAGTGACCAGAAGCAAAACAAAAGCAAACCGGGTTGCCGGATGAGTATAACCGGAAATTCGATTTTTGTCCAGCAAGGTCTTCAAGCAAATCCGGTGTTCCGGATATTAAGAACCGTCTTGCCGGTTCGATCCAGTAGGTAGCAAGTGACAATCGGCTTACCGGTTGTCCTGAACCGGTAAGCCGAATGAGTCCATAAAGTCCAGTAAGTACTTTGAAGGAGATTTTCATCTCCCTCGAAACCGGATAATCGGATTGTGTAATCCGGCTAGTCGGTTGTGGACAGTAAGCAAGTCCAACGAATCCGGCTAACCGGATTACACAATCCGGTTAGCCGGATTCGTCCTGTAAGTACTTTGAAGGAGATTTTCATCTCCCTCGAAACCGGTTAACCGGATTGAACAATCCGGTTATTCGGTTGTGGACAGTAAGCAAGTCCTTGCAATCCGGATAACTGGATTGAACAATCCGATTAGCCGGTTGTGGACAGCAAGCATGTCCATGCAATCCGGATAACCGGATTGCACACTCCGGTTAGCCGGTTGTGGACAGTAAGCAAGTCCATGCAATCCGGATAACCAGATTGCACAATCCGGTTAGCCGGATTCGTCCTGTAAGTACTTTGAAGGAGATTTTCATCTCCCTCGAAACCGGATAACCGGATTGAACAATCTGGTAATCCGGTTGTGGACATTAAGCAAGTCGTTGCAATCCGGATAACCGGATTGAACAATCCGGTTAGCCGGTTGTGGACAGCAAGCATGTCCATACAATCCGGATAATCGAATTGCACAATCCGGTTATTCGGTTGTTAAACAGTACCATTAAAATAGAATCCGGTCAGCCGGTTTGCATAACCGGTTAGCCGAGTGGTTGGTTAGGTTTGCAATAAATATGTTCCAACAAAACTCACCTTCCCTCCATTAATGAAGGATTATCGTAAGGCTCATGTACAAGACTTATTCACAAAAAATACAGTCACTGCAAAACATACTCCCAAATGCTACGTTCTAAAATCTCGTTGAGCATCTCTGGTGCCTAGTTTCCAACTTTTCATAAGTGAAGTTTATCTCCAACAAAGGTATGTGCTGTAATTTACGTAGTAGATTTGTGCTCCCATATATGGTTTCATATATTAGTATATTTTGATTTTTAAGAGATGAAAGACAGTGAATTATGTAATTAACAAAGTTTTGGTTGAACAGCGGTTAAATATGAATTGCCCACACAGTTCCAACAACCTAGCAATATCCATTGCTCCAGAGGTTGGTTTAGAGGCGTCGGACGTGCTTGGCAGACATTTCGACTCAGTAGAGGATGCACAACTGTGGTATAACAATTATGCCCGAATGATTGGTTTTGGTGTTAGGAAAGAAGATATGTGTCGCGGAAAAAAGTCTGGGCGAATCACAATCCGACGTTGGGTTTGTCATTTCGAAGGGGTAAGAGATGAAAGACAATCTGAAAACTGCAGTAGGGTGCGAGAACCACGACCTCTAACACGAACCGGGTGTCGGGCCTCATTTCGAGTGAATTACGATGAATCAGTTGGTAAATACATCGTCAAAGAATTCAAGACTGAGCACAACCATCATTTGGCTTCTAATAATGAAGTTCATCTCATTCGTTCACATCGAAAGGTTACTGATACAGAACTTACGCAAGCAAAGGCATTAAGGCATGTTGGTGTGAAGACTTGCCAATTCATGGATTACATGGCTGATCAGGTAGAGGGGCCTCAAAACTTAAGGTTCACACGCAAAGACATGCAAAACACGCTAGATGCTTTCACTCGTGTCGAGGTTGGAGATTCTGACTCAGACACAACTATAGCATACTTTGCGGCAAAATCTGAACATGACCATGGGCTTTGCTTTGAGTACACACTAGATGATGAAAATAGACTAAGAAATTGGTTTTGGGTTGATTGTGTAGCTCATTATGACTATCAGTGTTTTGGTGATGTGTTGGCATTCGATGCAACGTATAAGACTAATGCATATCATAAACCTCGTAACACTAGTCGGAACAAACCATCACTTCAGAACAACGGTCTTCGGTTTTTCTTTGCTCGCAGATGAGACAATTGACTCATACACGTGGCTGCTGCAAACTTTTCTATCCACTATGGGCAACAGAAAGCCCGTGTCTGTAATTACTGATGGTGACAAGGCAATGTCGAAGGCAATAAAGACAGTGTTTACAGGGTGCATCCATCGTCTTTGTTGTTGGCATCTCGAGCGCAATGCGTAGGCAAATTTGAAGAACGAAGACTTTACAAGAAAATTTCGTGATTTGTTGTTGACACCTATGACGGTAGCTAAATTTGAAACCCAATGGTCAGCTGTAGTGGCTGAATTCGCACTTGAACATCATGCATGGGTACAGAAAATGTATTCGAAGCGGGGCAACTGGACGGAAGCTTATCTGAGAGGAACATTCTTTACTGGTATGCGAAGCACTCAACGATGTGAAAGTATGAATGCATATCTTAGCCGATTTGTCCAACATAAACTAAAATTGTATGAGTTTGTGCGACAAATCGATTGTGCTCTCCGCAATATTCGTACCACAGAAACAGCCGATGAGTTCAAAACCAAATACAGTACTCCTGTCTTAACAACACACTTACAGAGCCTGGAGAAACATGCTGCACAATTGTTCCCATTAAGAGTTTTTTTGAAGGTTAGGGATGAGATGCTGCGAGAAGGAGCGGTCATCGAAGTAAAAACTGTCAAAGTTGTCGAAGTTGCATTGTACACAGTGACTGAATTTGGGACACCTACAACATGTTGGAATGTCATCCACAATCTACAAGAAAACCACATATAGTGTTCTTGTCAAATGATGGAGTCTGTTGGGCTTCCTTGTAGGCATATGTTTCATGTCTTGAAAGTGGAACATATTGAAAAGATTCCTGACAATATGGTTCTTCGTAGATGGACAAAAAAAGCCAAGGAGCACAATACTTGCAGGACCACAAAACCAGAAGTAGACACCGATGTTTCAGAGGTGGCTAGATTTAGTGCATTGTTTACAGCCTGCAATAAAATGTGCTACAATGCAGCAAAAAATGTTGACGCATATGAAAATACGTTGGTAGAAATCAATCGGCTAACATTAACTTATGAACAACAAGCTGAACAAGACGGTCTCCCAAATAAAAAATTGCGGATGGGAACAAAACTTCGTAATCCTGCAGTTGTAAAAACCAAGGGCGCTATGTCTAAAGGGAAATGTGTAGCAGAAAGCTCTAGGAAGTGTGGAAAATGTCATCAGGTTGGGCATACAGTACGAACTTGTTCTATTCAAGGGAATGATAGCACCCAACTAAAATATGTCCCTAGTTCTTTATCATGTGTTTAATTATTGCATTGTTGGATATTTCACTGCAAATAACTTTCATGGTATTGATTTTAGAGTGGATGGAAATTGTTTTGCGGCATTCGCTTCATCAAGCACCCAGGATCCTGGAGCCTTTGCTGGTGTCGATCCAACATTGTTAGGTCATGCAAGCAACCAATTTTCTAATGGTTTTTATTGGTGGCCTCATTAAACAGTGCCATTAAAATGACTCAATATGTATTACCATTTGAATTCCACTATCATGTACCAAAATGACAACCAGTTTAATATCAAATGATGAGATGTGAACACTGTTAACATGCATATGTTCATTATAGTTAAATAATATCTCGGCCGAGAATACATAACATGTCATAAATTTAAAGATAATTCTCCATTAAAATTGATTTTACATCCATCGTAAGCAAGAAGACAAAAAAAGAAACCAAAGAATTACCTCCCAACACGTTTCAAACAACTTACAACAAAAAGTAGTATGCAATCACTTGCATAATCATTCCCTAGTATGGTACGATATCTAAGCACGCGTTCTCGTGTTAACTTACTTCTTCTTATGAACGTTGCCGCTTTGTTGGTGAAATGGCTTTTGCACTTGGGAGGATACAGGGTTCACCATTACATTGCTTAGTTCCAGCAACTTATCTCGATTTTGATTCAATGCAGAATTAATTAGTTGAATGGCTAGCCTACCCCGTGTATCCTCAGATGTGTACTGGTCAATTTGAAAGGAAACTGATATTACTTTCATATAATTAGTAGCTTTTATATAATTACGAAGTTAACAAAATTTTGAGTTCAACAATTAAACAAGTTTGGCATAGTCGTACCAAAGTTGACGATTTCTTCGGAAGAAATTCTGGGTTGTCCATATAGTTTATCACATAAACCCCACAATCATATCCATTCCTTTGCTTTGGAACTCCAATCCCCCTGTTGATTGGAAAGTCTTGAAACTTAATGTGTTGCATATTGCTTGGCAATTGGGGCTGCAGAATCCAATCCAGGGAATGTAGCTGTCGGCAATGTCGAAAACCAGACAATATTATGGATATGAATATAACACAATATACATAACTAATACAAAGCAAATTCATAACAAAAAAAAGAAAATGATTAAGATACAATGTGCATGGCTTGATCGTGCCGTCTTCTATTACTGCGGGGATCTGGAAGAGGATCCCATATTTCTGCACTTGTATTTCTGACATTCACGATCAGTAGGTACCAATGAGATGATTCATCGTTTATTGGCACATAAATCTGACATTTCAATTGTCAATGTCATACACCAAGCACAGTAGTAGAAACTGAAATAAGTTAAAGGTTAACAAACTAACCTTTTGACACCTATGCACCTGTTGCATAAAATTCTTTCCACATCTAGCTGCCCTAGCAAAACAATCCACCTCATCTCCGACCATCAGAACTGCTTGCTACGCATAATAAAGACAACGTTGCATAAGGAAGTTGTCAATCAAGAAACCAAGGAACAATGCAACAAGGACCTGCGAGACTCACAGAATATCTTGTTGGTAAATACCAGTTAATTGGCACATCTTTCTCTACCACCTGCTGAACGAGGGTGAGGTGATGCGCTTTCATAGAAATCACCTAAAAGTGATCATATTTATTGAGATATATAATAACATATAATAAACGACAAACATATATTGTGACATGACCAAATGTTGAAATCTAATACCTCGCCACATAGATAAGCCCCCGGCAAAAGAGTCAATAAAGAATGCCGATTAAGAATTTCGCCGTAACTAGAAACAATGATTTCACTAAAGACAAAACACGGTAATTTTTTAGTCGTATAGCATAACAACTATATACAGAAAACTAATTTCAGACTTCTGAATTTTACCTTCCGTCAGCCTCTTTATTAAAAGCATATTGAATAAGCTTCAATTCTTCCAGCGTAACTGGATCAAAGACTTGAAACGGACCAGCTTCATACTTGGGATTTACTCCCCTGGACACTTGATCGTACGGTGAAAGTTGATATCGGCCTGGCCTACGATTCCTACTTGGTCGCGTTGGCAGGACACTGACACTAGTAGATGTTTGAGGTTCTTGCTTAAGTTGAACTGGTTCATCTATATCCTTTATAAAAAATAAATTTATATGTAAGTTACTTCATAAGTGAGTTATCATCGAAATAATTTTAAGAAAACGACGTTATAAAGCTGTACCTCATCTCGGAGATTAGGTGGTGGAATAGGGACAAAGTGGGTAGGAACTTTGCGAAATTCACTGATTCCTTCTCTTGTCCCCATCCAGCCCATTATTTTATCGAGGCTCAGGTTCAATCTGCGATCCACAGAGTCCTCGTCGCTAACCATTACCATTTTGTTTTTTCCATCAGTGGTTGGCTTGGTTTTTCTGACCGGACCTGTTGGTTCTACTATTTTCAAGCTCGGAGATTGCGGGCATGGATCAGATGGTTGTTTTGATGGTGCACCAACCAGAGACTTGGATCTCAATTCCTCCAAAGACTTCTCAACCATTTCCATTCTCACATTGAACGAATCCATTTTGTGTTCAATTCTGTGGACACACTGTGTTAGTACCCTAAAAGCTTCCTCCATATTAACAGTGCTCGGCCCAACATCTTCGGTTTGTTCAACATGAGGGAAATTTCTTTCGAGCTGCAAAAAATTTGATTCACGCATTGGAACCTAAAACAAATATGCACAACAATCATACATAATGACAATCAAAATATATTCAATTAACTGTAAACAAAATTAAATACATGTGTGAACAAGACAAAAAATAAAACAAACCTCAGTACTTGTCATGTCCCCAAACTTTTTCCGCCAATTCAATAAGCGCCGAATCTCTTCCTTGGTCCATACACTAACAAGGCAAACTGTTCTATCCATGGAACACCGATCATACAAAACAGCACTAAAGTAGAACAACTGTTCATTCAAAAAATAATTACTACGGCATTTTATTTTTCGTATTTGGAAAATTAATTATGGCATCTAAGATTTCTTAAATATATCTCTAAAAACACAACACAACCACTAACTGACTTCACTTGATGATATTTATACTTCGCTATGCCCTCCCACAGAAAGTTGAAACACCATGTAGCCCAATTCTTTTTCCTAATTAACTGTACATCTTTTAAGGCATGCAGATACATCGGATTGATGTAGCTGGCACTTGTGGGACACAATACAGTTCCTAGAAGAAACAAACAAAACATGATCTTAAAGTCATCATCACTACTCTCACTAGCTATCAATCTTTCACTAACTGCGGCTATTTTAATTCCTCTTCCACCTGTTCTATACTTGGCACGCAGTTCAATTATATCACCCGCTTCTTCTCAGATGTATACTGGTTCCCCTCCATCTTTGATCCCCATTACGATGTTGAAGGTTGTAGGGTTTAAACAAAACTCTCTCCCGTGCAAAACTATACAATGCCTCTTTGTATCACATTGTTGGACAAGTGTTTCACAGAAGTCTTGTCTCAGGCGACCACATCGTAATTCTAGCATGCTTCCGAAGCCAATTTCTCTAATTGCAGCTTGTTGGTCGTGCGACAGTGTGGAAATGACCTTAGTGAATGCACTGACACGACAACGAGATAAATTACATTGGCTATGCTTATCCTCAATTTTTTGTTCTTCATCTGTTTTTTCAGTGCTCATTTCAAAAACATTTGAACTTGGGTCCTCATGCATCGTACCAAATCGGCACTTCTCCTCATTCATTAATTTCTTCCATTTTTCAACAATTGTCGCCCTACAAACTTTTTTTTCCCTTCTTGCCTGACCTTTTCTGCTTCATGCTTACTGTGCACAATATTTTAGTTCAGCTAATTACGTCAACAAAATTGATAGTTATAATAAGAACTTTATTCAAAGTAATAATTTTATACTTACAAAAAGTGTATCCACGCTCTCTGACCAGGTCCTCCCCTTCTACCTTCTGTGGACTCCATTTTATAACTGTATGCTATGGTTCAAATCCTGAAATAGACCATAGATAAATGTAGTATCGATTGAATTTATAACGAGAGCTAAAACAAAAACAATAACGGTGTTTACAATTCTAGACAATAACAAGAGCTAATGGTGAGCCAACAATTTCCATAAACATATTATTCTAACTCTGGAAGATAACGGTTCACCATTTATTTCATAACGATTAGCTGATATATTCCAGTAGGAAGTGTATTCCCAGACAGAAGTGTGTTTGATAACTTTTTTTAGTTTCTTCTTCTCTCTCTAAAACTCATAACCTACGCTCTCTCTCCATACAACCCACCATTTTCTCATGTTTTTCTTGCAAATTTCATGCTTCCAAACCATTAATCATCTCAGGAAAATTTGTAGAGCCAAAAAATAAAAATAAAACCTTTCGCCTGTTTTGAGGAGCTTCGTCACAACTTCGGCTTCCACAGTAATGATTTCGATAATGATTATCGAGGTTGAACGGCTGGAAAACAAAAATAAAGGAAACGTCAAGCCGAGGAATTTCTTGATGAGCCAAAAAGAAAGGAACAATGCACAGCCTATAATCATTAATAACAACAACATAAGAACAGAAACGTTTAAATTAAATAGGCAATTGTAGACCTCCCTCATAAAATACATTAATTCCAGCTATAAGGAAACAAAAGGGTGAGTGCCGGTCCTAAATGCTCTCTAGCAACCGTTCCAACAATAATATATGCTCCAGCCCCAAGTGTTGAGTCAACCCCAAAATAATTAACTCAAGATTCACAGCAAAAAAAAAAAAGCCGCACCCAGAAAAATGGGTAAGTCCTTACCAAATTATTGAGCGCCCATCTTTAGTATTCCTAGCAAAGAGTGTAGAGCTCAAAACAAGCAAACAACACCTAAAACCAAACAAGAAAAAATTAGGATACCCATAGAAAAATAACACTTAAAAACCAAACCTCAAAAAATCAACCAAAAAAAAATTAACTTGTTTTGAGGGTTTTCGTTGGCAACTTAGGGCAGCTCACGGGGCAATGATTTCGGCCAACGCCAGGACGACGACAATAAAGGGTAAAGAACTAATGGTGCAGACAATAGTGCAACGAAGGTAACGGTGGACACTTGGAAAAGAAGCAGCGGACACGATACTGCCTCTGCCTCTCTCTAGCTCTCACGTACAAACCAATTACCTGGGTGCACCCTTTGCTGTCAGCGTTGTCTAGCCATAATATCCCGGCGGTTTCTTCTCTTCTTGGCTCGTAAGAGGGAAATGAATAGGTGAGCTCCCCTTGCCTTGAAAGAGAGATGAGATTTTAGGGATTTCTTTTCTGAGAGAGCAAAGAAATCGGATTGGAAAAAGAGAAAATATTGGGATTTTCTTTTGAGGGAACCGGTTTATGAGGTAACCCATTTATTTCTATTTTTAATATAAAATTAATCTCAACCGTTGGATTCAATTAGATTGAATCCAACGGGTTTTTTCCAATTCCGGCATGGTGCCGGGGCTTTAATGCCCGGCATTGTAGCACTAGCCGAAAAACAATGATGGAAGTTAAAATCGAGGAGTTAGGGGAAAACATCTTTATTTTTCAGTTTGTGAGTGAAGCTGATAAGAGGAAAGTTGTTGCAGGTGGGAGGGTCGTGGTATTTTGACAAAGCATTAATTGTGTTGACAGAACCAGTAGGAATAGGGGAAATAAAAAAACAAGATTTCACTCATGTCTCATTCCGGGAACAAATTCTCAATGTACCTATTATGTGCATGAACACAGAGACAATAAAAGAGCTTGGGGAAGCCATTGGAAGAGTGGAAGAAGTGGCCACAAATATTACAGGGGCATACTTTGGCAAACACATCAGATTGCACATTTCGGTGGATATTACTAAGCCATTGATCAAAGTTTTGTACCTGAAGCAGGATAAAGATAAAAATGAGATGGATAGGGACGAACAAAAAGGAATGGAGAGAGCAAACAGGGAAGAAGAAGCGAAAGAAATCCCTATGCCAGTAAGATATGAAAGATTGCCAGACTTTTGTTATGTGTGTGGTCAGATTGGCCATCAATATAGAGAATGTGCTAGCTTAAAAAATCAGCTAAGAGAGGAGATGACATATGGCCATGGATGAAGGCTCTTATAATGACAGAACAACTAAAGCAAAAGAGGGGGATGGAAAATGTTAGAACAAAGCAGAGACAGAGAAGTCAAAGCTACTCAACGATGGAGGTTCAAGACAAACAAGGGAAATCGGAAACAAACAATGGATCAACCCGAAAGCCAGAAAACACGGGTATGGGTAAAAAACCACCTAGGGATAGGGATGTTGGGAAAATATGCTCTTTAAAAGCATATGTGTTTATTTAATTGTAATAAACAATTTTTCTGATTAATAAAATAAATGAGGTATTTTATTCAAATATCTTAATTGCATTAATATTTGTATTAAAGTCCATTTAATCATATTATATGTATTTATGTGATCACCATGTGGATTCACAGAAGACATAAATACAAGTTATTTTATGATTAAATAAATTTAGTTCGCAGTTGATAAATAAAGTTGGGCACTTTATTTAGGTATAGACTGTAATAAATTCATTGAATGATTTGTCTTAATCATGTATGAATTTATTGATGTAGTATGACTACATTGAACAGGATCACATATGAGATTTAATTAACTTTGTAATAACTGTCAGACTTATTAGATCTCATAGGCGTTGATTTTACAGTAATCTTAATCTTGAGTTAATTATGATTTCATGATTGTAATTGTTATTCCATTTGAGTTACCAATGGGCACGACACATCCTTGTGGTCAAGATTACCTGGTATCTTGGTGGGAGCAATTATGAGTATTGGAATTGGGGATTAACAATATAGAATTTGTACAACACATCTCTTGATAGGTTTTCGGCACTTGATCATAGAATTCTCTGGCCGGAGTGTGTCAACATATTTAGTATGTTGAAAATGATCATTAGAGAAAATCAGTAAGGATCAAGGAATAAGATGTTATTAAATTGATTGGACAGTTGAGATATCAATTTAATTAACGATGTGGTACAAAAGATTGTGCAATAAAGAAATCAATGTGGCTTGGGACGAATTATTATTCGAGCATACAATTATGGAAGTCAGTTCCAATCTGTTAGTGGAGTAGATTTGGAATTAAATAATTGGGCTAGTTTAATTACAGGCCTAATTATTGTAGCCACTATTGTATGTTCCCAAATGATCCCCGGGTTAGCTCATTTAATTGACTGCACCACTACTGGACTAATAAGCAAGATAACTAGCTATTTGGGTCAAAAGCCTAATTATATCATTTAGTGTGAGGCTCCATTTAATTAGCTTATGTGTAAGGGGCCTTATGTTATTTTACATGGTGGGTCCCCTATAAAATGAAAAGTATCGTGAGTTTTATTTGGGGTATTATTTTGAAGCCTAGGGTTTTCACTAAAGGAAGATATATAAGGCTTATTTTCTCTAAAGAAAAAAAAAAGAGAAGCCACTTTATACAGATTAGAGAAAAAGATTTTTCTCTCTATTGTTGAGAAAAAAATTTTCTCGTGCTAGTTGCTTTGGTAGTGATAAAGGGGCCCACACGTCAAGTGTAGATCGAACCTGAGTCATAACCTGGAAGATCATTGGTGACAGTTCGTGATCTAACAAGCGTGGTGGTGACGGATCGTGATCTAGGAGCTTAAATCACTTCAGCGGAAAAAGCCAACTCAGATTTTCAAGGTACGATTTCTAGATTACAAATTCCTATATATTATATGAGAGCTGTCCTTAAAAGGTTTTATAAAAATTTAAAAACCTATTTTTCCCCAACAATTGGTATTAGAGCAATCTCATATTCATATATAAGAATTTCGTATGAAATCATTCTTGAATTTTATGTATTAGAGTGGCACAATTTATTCAAATATATATTTATTGTTTAATATATGAATAAAGCATGTTTATGGTTTGTCTTAATTCATGGTTAGATTTTTTGTTGTATTTTTCATTTGGATTTGTAACAAGAGGGGTGGTTTTTTATCACCATAATTCCCTCTTGATTTATTTTACTGTAATTAAAATTTTGTAGGCCAAAATTTGTGTTGAAAATTTGTGAATCACTGAAGCATCATCACTGGAAAACGAACTCAAACAATCGAGGCCAAAAATTTCAGAAACAGCAGCCTGCAGCGTGGGCAGCAGCGCGCGCTGCACACCCAGCAGTTGCCACGTGCGCGCTGCAAGCACGCAGAGCGCGCTGTGACCAGCAGCTGCAGCACGCGACCAGCAGCTGCAGCACGCGACCAGCAGCTGCAGCACGCGACCAGCAGTGCAATGCGCGCGGTTTCTGAAATTTGCAGCGGGAGCCAGCGCCACCTAGTGCAGCGGGAGGGATAATGGTGTGCAGCTCACGGGTTCCGTCGATTTGAGGCTTTCCAGCGTGAGAGCAATGGTCAAATCGGCCTCAGAAAATCATGAACAGCGGCGGAGGTTTATGGAGATGGCGGCTGGGGAAGAGAGGAAGAAAAATATGGATTTAGGGTTTCATGGTTTTTATCATGAAGGTCCCTATGGTTCCATAATTTTTGATTGGGCAGAAAGTTTTTTAATTTTTTGGATTTAAATCAAAAAACAGTTTTGGATTTAATGAATCCTAGTTTTAGGCTCAATTTCAATTGGGCTTAATGGATTAAAAATGCATAGCCAAAATTAAATACATTAAATTTATTTTTGATCCAAAAGTTTTATTTTAATTAAATTTTTTTTATTTATTTCCTTTAAAAATTAAAATTGGACCAATTATAAATTTAAAAGCCCAATTTCCCTTAGTCCATTAACAAAGACAAGCTTGTGGAAGATGGACATTGACAAGAAGCCCAATGAAGATTAGGCTTAGGGTTAATGTATTTTTCATTATTAGGAAAACCATGAATTAAGATTATTTAATTGTTTTTCTATATGTTATGTTTTTGGATGTTCACATGCCATGATAACATGTCATATAGAATAGGTAGTGCCACTCTATGCATAATGATACATGTCATTCATTAAATAATGAATTTCACTATATTGTTTGAAATTTGTATTTGCTTAATAATATTTGATATCAGCTAAATAATATTATAGGAAACATGCAATTAACAATATGTATGTTTTAAAAAGGAAAAACCAATTTTAAAATATTGAGTGGGAGAGGGAAAATTCAAGATAATTTTTCCACGGGCTCCATTGTTAGTTCAATAATAAAATTATATATATACCTCGACTTCATGATACGGTGATGCTCCATTCGGAGGGTACATATATTAGATATTTTATTTGATGAACTTCTTCAAAGATAAAATTGAAATATTTTTTAATCGATTGTTCACCCCAACGGTGACTATTGATATGAAAAATATCTAGATTGAAACAATGGTTATACACTCAACTAAAATTTGTTATTAACATTCCTAACGAAGCTCTATTAACAAATTTAGGCCCAAAAGGATAACGAGAATTATTTATCATGTCTCTACATGAAAGTAAATAATCCAATGGATAATTGGGTCTAGTAAGTGTAGATATGACTTCCCCAACGGATAGCTTGTCAAAGCGGTACTAGATTATTGTTATAAATAAATTAAAATGCATGTATGGTTTTTTGCATTTTTTTCATTTATTGTGAATATTATTTCAAATTATTTATGCATGGATGTTTTATTTTTCAGAAAATGTCTTCCCTGAGCCCACTTACTATTATTCTGAGTCAAAACAAACTCACTGGAGAGAACATTATAGATTGGAAAAGAAATCTATTCATTATCCTGACTGCTGAAAATTATAAATATGTCTTAACCCAGCAATGCCCTCCAGTTCCAGCGGATGATGCTCATAGAAATCAGAGGAGGCTTTATGAGAAATGGCAAAAGGCCAATGAAATGGCAAAGTGCTACATTTTAGCCTCGATTTCTAATATTTTGCAGACCAAACTTCAGAACTTGGAGACTGCCATTGAAATAATGGATAGTCTCCAACAGATGTTCGGGCAGAGTACTCGCTCCGCGAGACAAGCAGCGCTGAAAGGAATTATGAACAGTAAAATGGGGAAGGGCACAAGAGTTCGTAATCATGTCCTCAAAATGATGGACTATTTGAATGAGGCTGAGATTTAGGGAGCACAAATCGATGATAACTCAAAGATTGACATGGTGTTAGAATCTCTGCCAGAAACATTCAAGGAGTTTAAGGTCAATTACAACATGAACAAAAGAAACATGACCTTAACTGAATTGATGAACGAACTCCATTTTGCTGAGGAGATCTATCATGCTGAGAAATCTCTGGGAAGCATAAATATTACTGAAAAAAGTTCAGCTTCTGGGCCTAAGCCGAAAGGCAAAGGTAAGAAGAAAGCTGGGAAAAAGAAACCGTCTACCAAGCAAGATGGCAAGCCGAAAGGCAAATGCTTTAAGTGTGGACAGAAAGGTCACTGGAAAAAGGATTGCCCTAAGATTGTGAAATCAGGTATGGGAAATCTTTTTGTAATTGAGGCCTGTTTAGTTCAGAATCCTATTGACACTTGGGTGTTGGATTCAGGAGCAACTAATCATATTTGTAATTCACTTTATTGGTTTCAGAAAACCAGGAAAATAAGTGAAGGAAGCGTCAAGCTGCAGTTAGGGACATGACAGTTCGTGTCAGCAGTGAAGACTGGATCTATTTTATTATCTTTTAATAATGAGACTTTAGTTTTGAATAATTGTCTTTATGTTCCAGACATTAAGAGGAATTTAATTTCAGTAGCTTATTTGTCAAAGTAAGGGTACACTGTAAATTTTGGATCCTTTGTTTCTATTTTTCATAATAAGAGACTTATTTGTTCTGGTACATTGGAAGATAATTTATATCATTTAAGTCCAATGATCCATTCTATGCATGACACAGTGATTAATAATGATGAGCATACACATTTATCTAAGAAAAGAAATATTTCTTCAAACCAATGTTACCTCTGGCATTTACGCTTGGGTCATATAAACCAAAATAGGATACAGAGAATGATTAAAGATGGGCTCTTGGGTCCATTAGAAAATGAATCATTGCCACTCTGTGAATCCTATTTAGAAGGAAAAATGACCAAAAGGCCATTCTCGGCCAAAGGAGTACGTGCAACAGTACAACTTGAATTGGTACATACAGATGTATGTGGACTAATCAATGTGCAAGCTCGAGAAGGTTATGAGTATTTCATCACTTTCACTGATGATTACTCGAGATACGGTTATGTTTATCTGATGCGTCACAAGTCTAAAGCTCTTGAGAAATTCAAAGAGTATAGGGCTGAGACAGAAAAGCAATTAGATAAGAATATAAAGAAACTTCGATCTGATCGAGGTGGTGAATTTCTCTCAGGAGATTTCAAAGAGTATCTGGTTGAAAATGGGATTATATCTCAGTTAACTGCCCTGGGAACACCACAACAAAATGGGGTAGCTAAAAGAAGAAATAGAACTCTTTTGGATATGGTGAGATCTATGCTTAGTTATTCGTCATTACCAATCTCTTTTTGGGGACTAGCACTGGAAACTGCAGTTTACCTCTTGAACTTAGTTCCATCTAAGTCAGTGCCTAAAACCCCAATAGAATTATGGTTAGGTCGTAAACCAAGTTTACGACATGTCCGTATTTGGGGATCACCAGCACATGTGCTGAAACCAAAGGCAGACAAAATGGATTCACGTTATGAGGTTTGTATGTTTGTGGGGTATCCCAAAGGAACAAGGGGAGGTTTATTTTATAGTCCTCAAGATAGGAAAGTGATTGTGAGCACACATTTCACTTCCCTCGAGGAAGACTATATGAATAACTTCAAACCTAAGAGTAAGGTAATACTTGAAGAACTGTCAGGTGATCAGGTTGATGCTCAGCTTTCAATGCCTGTTACAGAACAGGAAGAACAGCAATAACCAGATGATCAACACAGGATTATCCCTGAACAACCATCACTTTTAGAACCTCGTCGTAGTGGGAGGGTAATTAGGTTACTTGCGAGATACGTGCTTTTGGGACAAACCTATACGGCTATCTCAGATGAACATGTACAAGATCCCACTAGTTACAACGAAGCTCTAATAGATAGAGATGTTGAATTTTGGAAAAAGGCCATGAATCAAGAAATGGAATCTATTCCAATAAAGTCTGGGAACTTGTAGAGGCACCAAATGGGGTAAAACCTATAGGGTGCAAGTGGATCTACAAGAGAAAAAAAGGAGTAGACGGAAGAGTGGAAACATTTAAAGCAAGATTAGTAGCCAAAGGGTTTACTCAAAAAGAGGGAATCGATTATGAGGAAACCTTTTCTCCGGTTGGTATGCTTAAATCCATCAGGATTCTGCTCTCCATTGCTGCAATGCTAGATTATGAAATTTGGCAAATGGATGTCAAGACTGCCTTTCTTAACGGGCATCTTGAAGAAAACATCTACATACAGCAACCAGATGGATTTATACAAAAAGGCCAAGAACACATGGTATGTAAGTTGCATGATCCATTTATGGATTGAAGCAAGCATCCCGGTCATGGTACAACAGATTTGATCAAGCGATTAAATCGTTTGGATTCATTCAGAACATTGATGAACCATGTGTGTACAAGAAAATTAAAGAAAAATCTGTATCATTCCTAATTCTTTATGTAGACGATATTCTCCTAATTGGAAACGATATAGAAGTATTGATTACAATAAAGAGTTGGTTAGCAAAATAATTTGATATGAAAGACCTGGGAGAGGAAAGTTATATTCTTGGTATCGAGTTACTACGAGACCGGAAGAATAAAACTTTAGCCTTGTCTCAAGCGGTCTATATCGATAAGATATTGGCTAGATTTAGCATGGAAAATTCCAAGACTGGTTTATTACCATTCAGACATGGAATTACATTCTCTAAGGATCAATCACCTAAAACATCTGAAGAGATAGAGAGAATGAGACGAGTTCCGTATGCAGAAGTTGTGGGAAGTCTTATGTATGCCATGCTTTGCACTAGGCCAGACATCTGTTTTGCGGTAGGGATGATTAGTAGATATCAATCTAATCCTGAACCTGAACATTGGACTGCGGTTAAGCATATAATGAAGTATCTGAAAAGAACTAAAAATTAAATGCTTGTGTATTCTGGTGATGAACTCATTCCAATGGGTTATACTGATTCTGACTTTATGTCAGATAAGAATTCCAGAAAATCAACTTCCGGCTATATGTTTACATTGGGAAGTGGAGCTATTAGTTGGAGGAGTGTGAAACAATCTTGTATCGCAGACTCCACAACTGAAGTTGAATATGTGGCTGCATCCGAAGCTGCAAAAGAAGCTGTATGGCTCCGCAAGTTCCTACAAGATCTTAAGGTGGTACCTGCTGTAACTGCACCCCTGAAACTATTTTGCGATAATAGTGGTGCGGTAGCTCAATCTAAGGAACCAAGGAACCACAAGAAACAAAAACATATTGAGAGGAAGTATCATCTTATAAGGGATATAGTGCAGAGAGGTGATGTGGAGGTTACACAGATTGCGTCACAGCAAAACTTGGCAGATCCTTTTACTAAGGCCATACCTGGGAAACCTTTTAACTTGCACTTAGAATCCATGGGCATGCGTGAGATGCCAAATATGCTTTGAGAGCTAGTGGGAGATTGTTGGGAAAATCTGCTCTTTAAAGCATATGTGTTTATTTAATTGTAATAAACAATTTTTTTTATTAATAAAATAAATAAGGTATTTTATTCAAATATCTTAATTGCATTAATATTTGTATTAAAGTCCATTTAATCATATTATATGTATTTATGTGATCACTATGTGGATTCACAGAAGACATAAATACAAGTTATTTTATGATTAAATAAATTTAGTTCGCAGTTGATAAATAAAGTTGGGCACTTTATTTAGGTATAGACTGTAATAAATTCATTAAATGATTTGTCTTAATCATGTATGAATTTATTGATGTAGTATGACTACATTGAACAGGATCACATATGAGATTTAATTAACTTTGTAATAACTGTCAGACTTATTAAATCTCATAGGCGTTGATTTTACTGTAATCTTAATCTTGAGTTAATTATGATTTCATGATTGTAATTGTTATTCCATTTGAGTTACCAATGGGCACGACACATCCTTGTGGTTAAGATTACCCGGTATCTTGATGGGAGCAATTATGAGTATTGGAATTGTGGATTAACAATATAGAATTTTTACAACACATCTCTTTATAGGTTTTCGGCACTTGATCATAGAATTCTCTGGCCAGGGTGTGTCAACATATTTAGTATGTTGAAAATGATCATTAGAGAAAACCAGTAAGGATCAAGGAATAAGATGTTATTAAATTGATTGGACAGTTGAGATATCAATTTAATTAACGATGTGGTACAAAGGATTGTGCAGTAAAGAAATCAATGTGGCTTGGGACGAATTATTATTTGAGCATACAATTATGGAAGTCAGTTCCAATCTTTTAGTGGAGTAGATTTGGAATTAAATAATTGGGCTAGTTTAATTACAGGCCTAATTATTGTAGCCACTATTGTATGTTCCCAAATGATCCCCGGGTTAGCTCATTTAATTGATTGCACCACTACTGGACTAATAAGCAAGATAACTAGCTATTTGGGTCAAAAGCCTAATTATATCATTTAGTGGGAGGCTCTATTTAATTAGCTTATGTGTAAGGGGCCTTATGTTATTTTACACGGTGGGTCCCCTATTAAATGAAAAGTAACGTGAGTTTTATTTGGGGCATTATTTTGGAGCCTAGGGTTTTCACTAAAGGAAGATATATAAGGCTTATTTTCTCTAAAGAAAAAAAAAGAGAAGCCACTTTATACAGATCAGAGAAAAAGATTTTTCTCTCTATTGTTGAGAGAAAAATTTTCTCGTGCTAGTTGCTTTGGTAGTGATAAAGGCACCCACACGTCAAGTGCAGAACGAACCTGAGTCATAACCTGGAAGATCATTGGTGACAGTTCGTGATCTAACAAGCGTGGTGGCGACGGATCGTGATCTAGGAGCCTAAATCACTTCAACGGAAAAAGCCAACTCGGATTTTCAAGGTATGATTTCTAGATTACAAATTCCTATATATTATATGAGAACGGTCCTTAAAAAGTTTTATAAAAATTTAAAAACCTATTTTTCCCCAACAATTGGTATCAGAGAAGTGTCCAATCAGAGTAGCAAAAACTTACCAGTGGCAAAATGAGATGAATTGATGTGGGGAGAGAAGCAGTTGGAGGCAAGAAGTGAAAAATAGAATGAAATGGAAAATAAAAGTGAAGAGGAAATTTTAACGAAGAAACAAGATGAAAAGGAAAAAATGTTGGTAGCGAGCAGCCCAAAACCAAGAGCCTGGGGAGCGATGAGCTCAAAAACAGACCAGTAAGTCGGAAATGTGATAGAAAGGAGTGGGCTAGAAACAACAAAAGGAAATCCCAAGAGATGCAGGTGGAAACTACAAGCCAGAAATGTTGAAAAGTCCATTAAACACAAAGATGGACCAAAAGCAATAAAAAGATCCAATGACGAATTTTTTTGGGATAGCCCCTTAACGAAAAAGAGAAAAATGGGAAGCCCGAACCAAGAAGAAACATTATCATCTCCAGAAGCCAAGGGCAAGTTAGAGTTGGAAATACAGAACAATAGAGGTAATAAAGGTGAAGCAATACTTACGGAAGAATCAATGGCAGTGGCTGGTTACTAGCCCTGCCAAAAACAATGAGGATCATCAGCTAGAACGTTTGGGGTTGGGGAATGACCGAGCATTCTGAGAAGTTGACAACTCTATGAAATGAGAGTTATCATGACACTTTTATACTTAAATCAATATTACTTAGAGAGTAAATGATGTGTTTTCATTGCATTTTTATTACATTTTGCATCAATATTCATTTTAGTTTAGTCTTAATAAGTTTTGCTTAATTTAAAGTAATTCGTGCTTAAATTATGTGCATAATTATAGGTTTCCAGAAGCTTAGAATTAATGGAAGGAATGCTGATGGAATAGGCTTCCAAAAATAAGGAAAGAACATGACTACAAAAGAATTGAAACAAATCTGGAACAGTGCAGTTGCTGTAGCAATCTTGGAACAATTCCGCATGGGATACTTGCAGAATTGCGATCTGCAGTTTCTTAATCTGACTTATGCGTGCCCAAGGCTTCCATTTACCCTAATTTTCAATTATAAAAGAAGCACACATCATAAGCAATGGGGGGCGCTGTCATCCAAGGAGAAAAACACAAAGAAACAAAAGAAAAACAAGATTCAAGAGAGAAATTAAGGGCTGCATAAGAGGAGAATTTGCATAAATCAATTGGGAGCTCAATCCTTCTTATTCTTCTCTTGTTTTCGTGTTTTCTATTTATTCACGGGGATGTGTTTCATGGCTGAAACGTTGTTCTTTATTTTGCTTTTGCAAACCATGAACTAAATTTATTTGTGGTTGAGTGATAAACAATCTTGATGGTTTATTGACTGAATTTATGTATTGCTGCATGTTTGCTATAGTAGTTTGTTTTGATAGTATTTATTTTTATTCATTATTTCGGTTGATCACCCATTTAATGATACAAGCTAAGAGAGAGACGCAAAAGGGCCTATCTTAGTGGAACATATCAGAGCAATACTTGGTTTTAGATTGAGTTTAACTATTTCCAAAACGGTCATGCTTAATATAAAATTAATGATGAACTAGACATAGGGATTCACCTTATAGGGTAAATAGAATATAAGCGTGTAATGCTATATCTTATGTTGGCATAACAACTGATCACTGTTAGGTTGCATATAGATATAAGATATCCAACATGCGACGACTGAGGATACATAAGGATTATGCATAGTGTTGTAGCAAATACTGCGGCAACCGAGCCAACAATTAAAAAATAGTCAAGACCATTAGGAGAGTTTATTCACTCAACTACTATATATTCCCATTAGTTTTATCCTTGAGCTTGACGTGATAGTTTAATTTGTTGCATTTATTTATTGCGTTTTTATTTTAATTAGTACATTAGTTTCATTAATTGTTTATTTTATTTTAGCATAAAATCTGCACTGTTAAGATTGTTGTAGCAAATCTGATAACATCAATCCCTGTGGAGACGATCTTGAATACTCATCACTTTATTACTTGTTATGTACACTTGCACATTGACACCAGTAGCATTAGTATTTATGAACCAACAAGTTTTTAGTGTCATTGCTGGGGATTGATTGTTAATTGTGATTTTTGAAATTAGTTTTAATGGTGCTAATTTTTTATTTTATTTTAATTTGTTAATTTTGTTGACATAGGTGATCTAGCAACCCTTGCATGCGCATATATAAATCTGTTGACTTCCAGTTTGATCCAGAAATTGAAAGAAATGCAAGGAGATTGAGAAGAGAGCATCGGGAATTACAAGCTATTGTAGCAATGGATGATTTGCAAGATTTGAGAAACTTGAATCATAGAAAGGAGATACAATCAGTCAATGTACATGAAGGTCTGAATGGACAATGTGCTCAAAGGCAACCAGGGAACAACAAAATTATTCACATGGCGAACGATAGAGATAGAGTCATTCGAGACTACGCAGTGCTGACTTCTCAAGCTATACATCCGGGAATAGTTAGACCCGACGTTCAAGCTGACAATTTTAAACTCAAACCCATGATATTTTAGATGCTTCAAACAGTGGGGCAATTTAATGGTTTGCCATTCGAAGATCCTCATCTACACCTTAAGTTATTTTTGAAAGTGAGTGATGCTTTCAAGATTGCTGGAGCATCGCAGGAAGCATTGAGACTCAGACTTTTCCCCTTTTCTTTGAGAGATCGAGCAAGAGTATGGTTGAATTCTCTACCACTAGATTCAGATCACTACATGGAGTGACTTGGCTGATAAATTTTTGTTGAAATACTTCCCGCCAATCAAGAATGCAAAGTTGAGGAACAAGATCACATATTTCCATCAACTTGAAGATGAGAGCTTGTGTGACGCATGGGAGAGATTTAAGGAGTTACTCAGAAAATGTCCTCATAATGGTTTTCCTTGCTGCATACAGTTGGAAACTTTCTATAATGGTCTCAACCCAAGCACTAGATTGATGGTGGATGCTTCAGCAAATGGGGCATTGTTATCTAAGTTTTATAATGAGGCTTATGAAATTTTAGAGAGGATAGCCAACAATAACTATCAGTGGCCATCAACAGACAAGTTTCAGCAAGAGGAACAACATGAGTTCATAACGTAGATGCCTTGACAACATTGTCAGCCCAAGTAACTTCATTAACAAAGATGGTAAAGGCTATGACTACTGCTCCAGCAAATGTTATTCGACAATTATCTTGGGAATCCAACTTCAGTCAATTATGTGGGTAGCTTCAATAGACAGAACCAGGACAATCCATATTCAAATATTTACAACCTTGGATAGAGACAATACCCAAACTTCAGTCAATTATGTGGGTAGCTTCAATAGACAGAACCAGGACAATCCATATTCAAATATTTACAACCTTGGATAGAGACAATACCCAAACTTTTCATGGAGTAATCAAAATCAGCCTATTGTAGCATTCAGTGGACAAAACAGACCTACTCAACCACCTAGATTTTATCCATAAAATCAAGAGAAAATAAACATCAACAATGATCAACTCAGCTCCCTTGAAGGTTTGATTAAGGATTATATTGTGAAGAATGAAGCAGTTGTCCAAAGTCATACTGTATCTTTGAGAAACATGAAAAATCAAATTGGACAGCTTGCTGCAGCATTGAGTAACAGACCTCAAGGTAGTTTACCTAGTAATATAGAGGGCCCAAGAAGAGAAAGGAAAGAGCACTGCAAAGTGATTAACTTGAGATCTGAAAAGGATGTTCATAGTCCCGTTGGTGTACCAAAAAGAAGAGTTGAGCCCACTTCAATCCAGAAAGAAACTCATATTGAAAAAGAGTCACAATCCTCCACTTCATAGCACACTGGTGAGAGTAGTCAAGCTACAGCATTTGCCGAAAATGATGATCCAACACTTGTGGATAACGAGGCTGTAGCACCAACCCAGAACATGGCAAAAGAGAAGCAGTATGCACAACCTGCTGCAGCACAACAGTTTAGACATCCACCACCATTTCCTTAAAGGTTTCAGAAGCAAAAACAAGACAAGCAGTTCAGCAAAATCTTACGAGTATTGAAATAACTACATATCAATATCCCTTTTGTGGAAGCTCTAGAGCAAATGCCAAATTATGCGAAATTTTTGAAGGATATTTTGACAAAAAAAAAAGACTTGGAGAGTTTAAAACAGTTGCTTTAACACAAGAGTGCAGCTGAATGCTCCAGAGTAAGATACCACAGAAGATGAAAGATCTAGGAAGCTTCACAATCCCATGCTCCATAGGCACTAAATACAGTGGTAAAGCACTTTGTGATCTGGGGGCTAGCATCAATCTCATGCCTTTATCAGTGTTTAAGCAATTGGGAGTTGGTGAATATAGACCAATAACAGTGACTTTACAACTTGCTGACAGATTGCATGCATATCTAAAAGGGAAGATTGAAGATGTGTTGGTGAAGGTGGATAAATTTATTTTTCCAGTGGATTTTATTGTGCTAGAATTTGAGGCAGACAAAGAAGTGCCAATCATTCTCGGGAGACCTTTTTTAGCCACAGGAAATACTTTAATTAATGTTAAAAAAAGAGAATTAACCAAGAGGGTAAATGACCAGCAAGTTATATTCAATGTGCTGGATGCCATGAAGAGTCCCGATGAGATTGAATATTGTAATTTTATCAGTGTTGTGGACTTTGTTGTAGCAGAGAAATAACACAGTTGCTACAGTAAGGAAGAAATCAATGTTCTAACATTGGAAGAACTTGATGGTGAAGATCATGGAGCAGCTAACATAGCATGGTCAGGAGAGAAGCAACCCTTCAGAATTGACGAGCAAATCCAACAAAGGGAACTCACTTCAGACTAACAAGAATTCAAGGTTAACGGGCCGAAAGTGGAGCACTAGATGGGAGCTAAGGTGAATAGCCTACAGAAGCATCTATTCTTAAAGGATCCAGGTTGAGCGAACAAGAAAGGTCAGGCTGAAAGACCTAAAATCAAGCGCTAATTGGGAGGCAACCCAATAAAGGAAGTTGTTTCAAGTTTTTAAGGCATTGAATTTAGCATTTAAATAATTTATATTTTTCTTTTTGTTATTTTAAGTGTGCATCTAATTTTTTAAGTCTTTGTGTTAAATTGCAGCAAGTAAAAAAAAAAAGAGTAGGAGGGAATTGCCACAACATCACTTTCAGAATGACATAACAGAAAAATCTCAAACAACATAGGCATTTCTTGCTTTTGTAGCAGCAAATGGATTGATCAGATTTTATGATAAGGAGCGTTTGAGAAGTGCATCAAAGAAGAAGTGACCCTTATAGCCTATGCTGCAGCAGTGCTTCCAGCAACAGGGGGGTACCCCCTACTCGCTAGTTTATTTTACTTCTTTCTGCAAAACTTTTCTTTCATTTAGTTTTAATTTTCTGATTCATTCTACATGTCCTTTTATTTAGTGTATGCATATCTGGTTTATATGGTTTTATTTTGTGTGCTTATGAGGACACAACACCACTCAAGTTTGGGGGGGTTGTATTTATGAGTGCATGTGTTTATGCTTGTGTTGTGTGTTGTGTGAAGCTCTGTTATCTAATATTTGTGTATAGATTTGAAAACCTAATGAAGATAAATTGAGTGTTATTCAGTATTTATGAGAATGTCAAGTAGAGATAATTATAGATAGAGGTTGAAATTCTGTCCCGACACTTAGATTTTGGTTGAGTTTTATGATAATGCTGTAGCAGAGCCAGGAAAACCAAAAAAAGAGTAGAAAATATCTCAAGTTTGGAGGAAAATTTTTGTTGTTATGAAATAAATTTTGCTCCAATAGCTTAAGTTGTTGGGTAACCAACGTTGAGTATGTACCCCATATGCAGACTTGAGTCCAAAGGCAACAAGAGTTATGAGCACTGCTGCAACAATTATATATTAAAAAAAGTGATTAAGGAATGAAAAATAAAGAGGTCCGCTGTTTAGGATACAGAGTAATCTGGTCTGTTCATGAGCCTCATGTTCAGCCTTGAGTCAAATGCGTGCAAAGGTATGATCTAGATATAACATCCTGGATGTGTTGCTACAACAACTCTGACATGTACTTTGAGTGAGTAATTGGGTGTCGTCATTACAAGTGATAGGCATTCACATAAAAGCTCAATGTTGCATTAAAGGGTTTAACTAAAAAAAATTGTAGCACAGTTTGAATATAATTTTGAGTTCTGGTCCCCCATATGTGAATATATTTGTGTTCTACCTTTGAATTATATATGTCTGTGTGATGTTGTAGCACCTCTAGAATTTGATCAAAGTGGCACACACACACTTTGGACAAAATGAGGCCTAAGTCTAGAACTGAACTGCTATGGCTATTTTGTATGATTAAGAGTGTGATCTGAGGGTGGAAGAATCCTTGCAAATTTGATGATAGAACTAAGTTATTTGTTGCATGATTGTGTATTTGAAGTGTGAATGTTGTTGTCATTACTTGAGGACAGGTAATGGTTTAAGTTTGGGGGTGTGATAACTCTATGAAATGAGAGTTATCATGACACTTTTAGACTTAAATCAATATTGCTTAGAGAGTAAATGATGTGTTTTCATTGCATTTTTGTTACATTTTGCATAAATATTCATTTTAGTTTAGTCTTAATAAGTTTTGCTTAATTTAAAGTAATTCGTGCTTAAATTGTGTGCATAATTGTGGGTTTCTAGAAGCTTAGAATTCATGGAAGGAATGCTATAGGCTTGCAAAAATAAGGAAAGAACATGACTACAAAAGAATTAAAACAAATCTGGAACAGTGCAGTTGCTGTATCCATTGCTGTACCAATCCTGACACAATTTCGCGCGGGATACTTAAAGAATTGCGATATGCAGTTTCATAATCTGACTTATGCATGCCCTAGGCTTCCGTTTACCTTAACTTTCAGTTATAAAAAAAGCACACATCATAAGGAATGGGGGGAGCCGTCACCCAAGGAGAAAAACGCAAAAAAACAAAAGCAAAACAAGATTCAAGAGAGAGATTAAGGGCTGCACAAGAAGAGAATTTGCAAAAATCAATTAGGAGCTCAATCCTTCTTATTCTTCTCTTCTTTTCGTGTTTTCTATTTATTCATGGGGATGTGTTTCATGGCTAAAACATTGTTCTTTATTTTTCTTTTGCAAACCATGAACTAAATTTATTTGTGATTGAGTGATAAGCAATCTTGATGGTTTATTGACTGAATATATGTGTTGCTGCATGTTTGCTGTATCAGTTTGTTTTAATAGTATTTATTTTTATTAATTATATCGGTTGATCACCCATTTAATGATACAAGTTAGGAGAGAGCCGCAAAAGGGTCTATCTTAGTGGAACATATCAGAGTAATACTTGGTTTTAGATTGAGTTTCCTAGAGTGAGTTTAACTAATTCCAAAAGGGTCATGCTTAATATAAAATTAGTAATGAACTAGACATAGGGATTCACCTTGTAGGGTAAACAGAATCTAAGCGTGTAATACTATATATTATGTTGGCATAACAACTGATCACTATTAAGTTGCATATAGATATAAGATATCCAACATGCGACGGTTGAGGATATATAAAGATTCTGCCCAGTGCTGTAGCAAATACTGCAGCAACCGAGCCAACCATTAGAAAATAGTTAAGACCATTAGGAGAGTTTATTCACTCAACTACTATATATTTCCATTAGTTTTATCCTTGAACTTGACTTGATAGTTTACTTTGTTGCATTTATTTATTGCGTTTTTATTTTAATTAGTACATTAGTTTCATTAATTGTTTATTTTATTTTAGCACAAAATCTGCACTGTTAAGATTTTTGTAGCAAATTTGATAACATCAATCCCAGTGGAGATGATCTTGAATACTCATCACTTTATTACTTGTTGTGTACACTTGCACATTGACACCAATAGCATTAGTATTTATGAACCAACAAAAGCCTAAACAATTCTCCACATGCATAGACCACATCTGATATTTCTTTGCGAGACAAAGCTGAGGTCTAAACAAATGATGGAAAAAGGTAAGAATTTAAATTTCAACAACTGCTTTACTGTTGAAAGAAATGGTTTGGGAGGTGGCTTGGCGTTATTGTGGAATGATGAAATTGTTGTGGATATTAAATCGCATAGTATGCACCACATTGATGTTGTAGTTCACATGAATAATGGATGTTAATGGAAGTGTACGGATGTTTATGGACACCCTGAAGGGAACAAAAGCATCACACATGAAAGCTATTGCGAAAGTTAATGAGTCTTTCATCGCTGCCTTGGCTTTGCTTTGGGGATTTTAACAAAATACTGCATCTAAGTGAGAAGACTGGAAAGAAATAGGTGTATCAACAGTAAATGATTTTGGAGAAGCTATTAGATTCTGTGGCTTGAGTGACCTGGGCTGTAAAGGATATCCATTTACATGGTCGAATAGGTGGCTTGGATCTCATTTGGTAGAGGAAAGATTGGATATATTCTTAAGTTGTGAGAATTGGAGAAGGGTTTTACAGGATAATTCAGCTACAACTCAGCTAACTTGGACATCGGATCACAATCCGATAATGATAGAAGTTGTAGAGAAGGCTAGAGGAAGCAAATACAGCAGGAGACATTTCACGAGGATCCACTATAAAGACATATGAAGCCCTTATGAGAGGTGCAAAGAGATTGTGAGGAGCGAGTGGAAGGAGGGTAGCAAGTGGAATTGTGATAATCCTGTGCTTTTGTTAAAAGAATCGGCAAAGAGATCGATGGCCCAGCTAAAAATATGGAACATGACTGAATTTGAAAGTAGTAAAAAGAAGCTAGATAGGTTGTTTCAGCAACTCCGGAACATCAAAGAAAGTGGTGAGTAATATGTTAGTGGGGAGGAAATAAAGAAGATTAAAAGGCAAATAGATGAGTTATTGCTAGAGGAAGAGATATATTGGAGGCAAAGGTCAAGGGCGGTCTAGCTTCAAGAAGGGGATAAGAACACAAAGTTCTTCTATTCCAAAGCTTCAGCTAGGAAAAAGAAGAACACTATTGAAGGCATCTATAAGCCTGCCCATTAAAGAAAACCCAAGACAATGGGAGAATATTTTATGCAAGCTCTACAACAATGTGCCTAATCGTTCTAGCAGTAAATCTCCATTTAAAGTTGTTTATATTTGTCCACCATTGCACACTTTAGATTTGGTTCCTTTGGCAAAACTTTCTGGAATGAGTATCATTGCTGATCATCTAATTGACAATTTGATCGACATAAATGGAGAGGTCAAAAAGAAGTTGTAAGAATTTACCGCACGATACAAGGCCATTGCTAATAAGCACAGAAGGTTCAAATACCATAAATATGTACTAAACTCTTTGTAATAATCAATCTATCTTTAATCAAAATTTGAGTTTTCTTGTTTTAAATTATATTTCAAAATTTGTTATACATTCTTCTCTTCGTGAGAACGCAAGTTAAGCGAAATCTAGCAAAATGTTGTGTCATATTCCTACAGAACAACATGTATATTTTGTTGCCAATTACAAGAAGCCTCGACTTCAACAGGGTAAAAGAAGGATTCAATCATTAAATTGAAAGAAGGGAAGGTTGCAAACACAATTCATTCATCTTGATTTGTCCAATTCAAGCCGGCGAACTAACTTTTATTTTTTAATTGGATTATTAAAATTGCAATAGGTAGAGCTATTTAAACCCGTCATTCTATTATTGTAATTAAAAAAAATGAAATTTGTCTGCAAATTATTTTTTTAAAAATAATTTAAACAAGTGTTTGTAATTCTAGCATTAATCTATTATAAGTCCTTTTTCTACTAAAAAATATATTGATTCTTGTTGATTTCTAATTGTAAATATCAATAACAATAACGTTATGCATCCTAATGGAAGAGCCCAAATAGTTATGACTCATTTATCAATTGGATAGTAAATTTCGTAACTGATATAAGAAATATTTTATCATCCAATAGATGAATACCATAGCAGTTGGGAGTCAACTGTTGAGATACATAGCATTATTGTTAACATGTATATGTCTATAAAATTGATTTTGATGATAACAAACTTTAATGTTTTTTATTAAAAATGTTGGAGCATTCCTTAATAGATAAATTCTTAAAAGCGTATAATATTTCTAGACATGTTTATGAATTTGGATAATTGTTAACTTTAATTAGAAAATCATTCTCTGCAAGGGACCATTAAAATACTGATTCTGGAAAATAATGGTGAACCGTTTACTAAAAATGATTAATCGATAAATTCCAGAGAGCTATAAATTTGTTATGCAGTTTTCTAAAAATAAACGGCTAACTGATAATGTCAAACGGCTAATCAATAATTTCTAGAAAGGAATTACATTTTAACTATAAACCATTTAGCAAGAACGATCAAGCCAAATTTGTTTTGCACGTTTCTGGAAATTAACGGCTAACTGATAATTCCAAACAATTAACCGATTATTTGAAATTTCAACTCAACGATCATTCAGACTAGTCAAAACGGTAACTGATAGCAGTTAACAGCGATTCGATTTTGTTCAGAAAGTCAACAATGACTAGTTTTCAGCTCCAACTATAAAATGGCTTAATCAAATTCAAATAAGAAGTGATCCAAGAGTTATTATTGAGCTTACTATTGAGAATACAAACTTCATTGAGCCTTAATTTGTACTTGTTTTATTTATTCACACTTTGAGCTTTCATTTGTATCCATATACATTGTGTGAGAGAAACTTTATTTGTAATCTTTATTTTTGAGTGATGATTATAAGTGTTGGAATACACTTGGGTTAAGAGATTGGGGATAATCTCCTCCTGTAAAGGTCTATGGACACTTAGGAAGTCAATTGTAAGAATTGTTGAAGCCTTGGAAGCTCAATTAGTGGAATCCTCAAGCCCGATGAGCTTGGAGGCGTGGACGTAGGCACGATTGGTCGAACCACATAAAAATCACATGTTTGCTCTCTTTTACTCTATCTCCTTATTTTTTATTGCATATTAATTAGTTTATTTCAAATTTGATTAGTTTGTTTAATTTGTATTTAGTTTTAATTGCCTACTTTTTAGAAACCCAATTCACCCCCCTCTTAGGTTGCCTAGTTAATATTTCATTTGGTATCAGATTAAGGTGTTCTTGTTTAGGCTTAACCGTCTAGAGTTAAAGATCAATGGCAACTCAAAATGATTTCACATTTAGGGAAGGTCAATCAACCATTATACCTCTATTTTTTTATGGAAATGACTATCCTTATTGGGAAACTATGATGAGAATTTATTTGCAATCTTCAGGTTATGAAATTTGGGAAGTTGTTTATGATGGTCCATTCATGCCTATGACTAAAAATGAAGTAGGAGATGATATTCCAAAACCTTCAGGTCAATGGAGTGAGTTAGGAAAGAAAAAGATATATTTAAACTCCAAGGCAATGAATGTTTTGTTTTTTGCTCTTGATAAGAAAGAATTTCATAGAGTATCTAGTGTTAAGAGTGCTCATGAAATATGGAACAAACTTGAAATTGTCTATGGAGGGACAAATCAAGTTAAAGAATCTAAGATTAGTAGATATACTCGACAATATTAATTATTCCAAGTGGAACAAAATGAGAGTGTGTATTCTATGTATACTAGGTTTACAGATATTGTGAACACATTAGGAGCAGTTGGAAAAACATTTTTGAATAGCAAAAAAATTAAGAAAATTATTAGTTCTTTACCAATGGAATGGAGACCTAAGAGAACCGCCATAGAGGAAGCTAAAGATTTAAACACTTTGCCTATTGATGATTTAATTGGTTATCTTATTTCTTCTGAGGAAGATTTGGCAGTGGAAAAAGGCAATGAGGTAAAGAAGAAGAAAAGCATTGCACTCAAAGCATCTAAGCATAAGAGTGATGAGAAAAGTGAGCTTGATGATAAAACCATGGCTATGATGGCTAGGAGGTTTAAATTTTTTTTTCAAGAAAACCAGTAAGCGAAAAAGATTTTGAAACTACAAGAATCAAAAGGAGAAGAATGAACAAATCACTTGTTATGAGTGTAAGAAGCTCGGACACATACGATTGGAATTTCCTCTCCTAAACAAGCTTAAGAAAAAAGCAATGGTAGGTGTTGGTTATTTTTATAAGCAATTACTACCAATGCCAATGTGCAAGTATACACAACAAGTAATAAAGTGATGAGTATTCAAAATCGTCTCCACAAGGATTGATGTTACTCAAAATGCTAAAGCAATTACAATAGTGCAAATCAACTTAAGACCGAAGAAAACAATTGTCAAGTAATTTCTATCGTAATTAATGATTGTGAGAGAATTAAATAAAACAATACCGTAATGAAATAAACTAGGTTAAATGTGTCTAAGATTTAATTGAGATTATAGTAGTTGAATGATCAAACTCTCCTTATGGGGTGACTGTTTTTTTATCAAGCTAGCACCAATTGTTACAACAAGTGCTGCAGTACTGGGGAGAATAAATCTGCATCCTCAGCTATCGCATATTGGAAGTCTCATACCCTTAAATCTATTAACAATGACCAGTTGATAATATACTTATGCTATGACATTATAACCTTTAGTCTCTCTACCCTACAAGGTGAACACCTATGTCTAGTGTGTCACAAATCTTAACTTCAAGTATTGCCTTTTTGGGATTCAAGATAACTTAATTCACGAAATTCAACTTAAGATCAAGTAATACTCTAATAATATCCGCTAAGACATGCCCTTTTGCTGCTCTATCTTAACTGAAGCTGTTAAATGGGTGGTCAACCGAAATAACAGTTATATTCATAAAAACTACTAGATTAAAATGCTACAACAATGCCATAACAACATATAAGAACAGTCAAGAACCCATTGGATTGTTTGTCACTCAACTACAAGTAAATTTAGTTCATATTCTGAATGAGAAAAATAAACATAAAAATATTAATCACGGGATACATCAAAACAATTAAAGAAAGAAGAGAAATATAAGTTGAGCACGGTGAAAGACAAATCCAAATAATTTTGCATGGTTCTTCAATGTTGTCGAAATAGTGTGCTTTAATTATGATATTTTTCTTCTTCTCTTTGTAATTATTCTGATGATAGTTCCTTTGTCGCCTTTCTATGTGGTGCACGCCTCCCTTTTATATTGCAAATTAGGATAAATAAAAGCCCATGAGCGTGCAAATGTTAAATTAGGAAACGTGCAAATTGCGATTCTGTGGCTGACCCACGCCTAAGTTTCCTCCCTTATTGCTTCTAGATTGCTGCAGCACTGGTTGCTCTAACATCTGCAACAACACTGCATTATTCCCGATTGTGTTTTACTTCTTTTGTGGCCATCTTCTTTCCTCATCTTGCTCATCTAATGTCTTAACATCTCCTCATGAATTAAGACTTTCTGAAAACCTATAATTATGCACCTGTTTTTAGCACAAATTACTTTGATTCAAGAAAAACTTATTAAGACTTAACTAAAATAAATATTTATGCAAAATGTAACCAATACATAATAAAAACACCTTATTTATTCTCTAAGTGATCTTGATTCAAGTCTAGAATTGATGTAATAACTCTCATTTCCTAGAGTTATCACACCCCCAAACTTGAAACATTACTTGCCCTCAAGTAATGACACATACTAACACTTCCCGCAAACAATCATGCACACAACTTTAACTTTTTTATCAAATTCGCAAGGATTCTTCTACCTTTAGATCACAATCTCAATCATGCAAAATGACCATAGTAAATCAGTTCTAGACTTAAGCTTCTTTCTGTCCATAGTGTGTGTGTGTGCTCCTTTGATTGAATTCCAGACATGCTATAACATCATCAAGGGACTGCATGAATTTCAGTAGTGATAACACTTCATTCATAAATGGGGTAGCATAAATTTCACTTACTCAAACTGTGATGATTTTAATATTGATAAACTGGGGAGAATTTAACCTCCTCACTATAATATTTATTTTTCATGTGAATGTCAATCACTTGTAATGATGACACCCAATTACTCAAACCATGCCTAGATCAGAGTTGTTGCAGCAATATTGGTAGTATAATCTTATCTAAAGGTATCTTTTACTTAAAGCTGAACATAGGACTTATGAACAGACCTGGCTACTCAATGCCTTAAACAAAGGACTTCTTCTTTTTTTTATTTTTTTATTTTTTTTGATATATTTGTTATAGCATTGCTCATAACTCTCACTACCTTTGAACACAATTCTGCATATGGGGTACATACTCAAATTTGGTTACTCAGCAACTTGAGCCATTGGAACAGAGTTTATTTCGTAGATATTACAGTCAATCAAACTTGCTTCTCCCTACAAACTTAAGATATTTTCTATTCTTCTGGCTCTGCTCTAGCAGTCTCATACAATTCAACCAAAGTCTAAGTGTCGGGATAAAATTTCACTTGCATCTATAACTATCTCTACTTGGCATTCTCATAAATACTGAATAACACTCAATTTATCTTCATTAGGTTTTCAAATCCATACACCAAATATTAGATAACAAAGCTTCACACTACACAAACATAAACACATGCATTCAGAAACACAACCCCCCCAAACTTGAGAGTTGCTGTGTCCTCACAAGCATACATAACAAAGGTACACGAGCTGACAAGGATATGGAAGACCTAAGAAAATACCACAAAAATTGACAAATAGAAGGGCAATTTTTTTTAAGAAGAAAATGAACTAGCCAGGAAGGAATACTCCCCTGTGGTAGGGACTGTGGCACATGACGGGATGTTATTAGCACTTTTTGGATGCACTGCACAACTTATCCTTTGGTGAAGCTTGTGGGGAAGTAGCTAACAATGTCTTTGTCTTTTTCTTCACGAGGTTGGTGAGAGGAGTTGTGGCTGGGGTTGCTGTAACAATGCGTTTAGACGTACTGCCTTTTCTTTTGCTGGATTGTCGCGGACTGGTACGACCAGGCTGGCTAGGAGTTTGCTGTGGAGGAATTGGAGTTGATGCATCAGCTGACTGGCCTTCAGCTATGATGGTAGCAATGATAGCAAGTAGTTACTTGGCTTGTGCAGGTGTAGGCGTAACTGTAACTGCTGCAGCAGCCAGCTCGACATCAACTTGATCCATTTCATCTTCAAAGGCTGGAGGTGTTGCCATTTTTGCTTTACCCTTGTCTTTTCCCTTGCCCGCAACGACTAGAATAAACGGTTCCTCTTCAAGGTCTTCCTCCTCCTCTTCTTGAATAATGTGTTATTTCTTAGTTTTGGACTGAGTAGGGATGGAAGGTTCCTCACGTTCTTTCTCCGATTTGTCATCTGCCTTTGTGGGTGAGCTATCAGTCTCAGACTTGTCACCTTCTTCCTCAGGTGGGCTAGATGGTTCAACATCTTCTGATTCTACCTCTGCTTGTGGTCCGGCTGTAGCTTCTTCTGTTGGTTAATCTGTGGCAGTGGGTTCTTCACTGGCTTCTGTTGGAGCACCTGTAGTGTTGGTGTCAAAATTATACTGCTGGAGCAATGAATCAGGGAAGTTCTGGTGAGTGTGTTTCATGTACAGAGCAAATTGGTGTAGTTAGTTGTCAAGGTGTTATAGATAACTCCAAAACCAATCATTTTCCCTCTGTTGAGCTTCTGCACATTGAGTTATACTGGTGTTGAGTGCCTGGATAGTCTGTTCTAAGCCAATAGCTCGTCTTGCTCCAATTACAACAGCTGGTTCAGTAGTTGTTCCAGCACTCTCACCAGCAACTCTCTTAATGGTACGTGTCATAAAGGCACTATCATTCTTGACATGGTCATCTCTGGCGTCAAGACGAACACCGGAATCTACACAAATGCTGGTGATGAGTGAAGGAAATAGCAAGGCAGCAGTTCGGTGAGTATTAACTGCACAATCCTAGATTTCTTTTGTGATGATACTACCCACATCTATGGGAAGCCCTCGAACAATGGCATATAACAAGACCAACCTCTCTTGTGAAATCGTAGTAGTGTGAGTGGTGGGCATAAGCCTAGATTTCAGAAATTTCACCCATACCATAGAAATAGGTTTCAAATCTATCTTATTAACTACACGCCCTTCCTCGTTAGCCTATGACGCTCCTTCGATTGTAAGAGTGGTGAAAACAATGTTCCACTTTTTTGGGGTCAATTTATCAAGCAACTTGACATACTCACAATTAATTTCAGCAAGTAAATTATAAAAAGCATTTATGATGCGGGAGTCTAATGGAACAAGTGTGTTTCTTACCCAAATGTTGTGTTGATCAGGGCTTACCAAATTGGCGTAAAATTCTTTAACTACTGGTAGCACAGGATCTCGAGGGTGGTTGCAAAACTCTAACCATCCATGCTTTGCTGCAGTATTGTGAATTGTTTGCACAATTCCAGTGAGTTGTTCTAGAAATTAAAACCCTTTTTCTTCCGGAATCGTACGCGGCTCTATGAATTCTTCATATTTTTCTTCAGCGTGGTAACTTTGGAAGCGTGATGGATCTTTGAGGCGGCTGGCTGTTTTCTTATACCTTGATATTGCTGTAGTAGTAACAAATTGAGGCTAATGTTCCTGAGAGTAAAATGAGAAAAAGAGGTTAAGAATTATGAGAGTTGTACTTGCAAAGGAGATAGGGAATAATGTCGTAGAGCACTAAGCACAGTGACTCCTTTTTATAGTGGACTTTAATTGAAGATAAATACAGTAACTAAAGATAAATGAGGGAAGAAAATATTTTAAATTTAATGTGCATATCCCAAAAACATCGGTCAGTGAAATTAAGGCATTAATTAGGAAGATTTTTTCGAAATTTCTATCCACATTCATGCCTCCATCTGTCATAAGTTATCTCCAACGGTAAGTGAGAGGCTCCATCTTTTAATTTACTGAAACGGTAAAATCAGTTGCTGCAGCACCCATTCGCTTACTCTAGCAACAGTTACATACTCCACACTAAAGCCTCTGACACATGGCTCATCTCTGCATTCTGCCACCATACAACCTCACTTGTCAATATGGAATTCAATTGTCACACATACTTCCCACAAACTAAACTTAATTCTAAAATTAATTAAAAATAAATAGATCAAATGATAGCAAAAGTAAAGAATGCAATAATGTGAAAGGATAATTAAATGGCTAGAATGGAAGAACAAAATTAAATAAGATAGTAAAGAGGGAGAGCTGTTGTTGGTGTATAAATACTAATGCTATTGGTGTCAATGTGTAAGTGTACACAACAAGTAATAAAGTGATGAATATTTAAGTTCTTCTCCATAGGGATTGATGTTATCAGATTTGCTACAGCAAACTTAACAGTGCAGATTTTGTGCTAAAATAAAATAAATAATTAATGAAACTAATGTAATAATTAAAATAAAAACGCAATAAATATATGCAACAAAGTTAACTATCATGTCAAGCTCAAGGATAAAACTAATGGGAATATATAGTAGTTGAGTGAATAAACTCTCCTAATGGTCTTGACTATTTTCTAATAGTTGGCTCGGTTGCTGCAGTATTTGCTACAGCACAGGGCAGAATCCTTATGTATCCTCAGCTGTCGCATGTTGGATATCTTATATCTATATGTAACCTAACAGTGATTAGTTGTTATGCCAGCATAAGATATAATATTACACGTTCAGGTTCTATTTATCCTACAAGGTGAATCCTTATGTCTAGTTCATCACTAATTTTAGATTAACTATGGCCCATTTGGAATAAGTTAAACTTAATCCAGGACACTCAATCTAAAACCAAGTATTGCTCTGATATGTTCCACTAAAATAGGCCCTTTTGCGGCTCTCTCCTAACTTGTATCATTAAATGGGTGATCAACCGAAATAATGAATAAAAATAAATACTATCAAAACAAACTGCTACAGCAAACATGCAGCAACACATATTTCCAGTCAATAAACCATCAAGATTGTTATCACTCGACCACAAATAAATTTAGTTCATACTTTGCAAAAGAAAAATAAAGAACAAAGTTTCAGCCATGAAAGACATCCCTATGAATAAATCGAAAACACGAAACAAGAGAAGAATAAGAAAGATTGAGCTCGCAATTGATTTATACAAATTCTCCTTTTGTGCAGCCCTTAATCTCTCTCTTGAATCTTGTTTTTCTTTTGTTTCTTTGTTTTTTTCTCCTTGGGTGACGGCCCTCTCTTTTCCTTATGATTTGTACTTCTTTTATAGTTGAAAATTAGAGTAAACGGAACCCTAGGGTGCACATAAGTCAAATTAGCAAACTGCAGATCGCAAGTATCCCGTGCGAAATTTTCTCTATCGTTGTTCTAGGATTGTTACAGCAATGGTTGCTACAGCAATATCTACAGCAACTGCACTTTTTCAGATTTGTTTCAACTCTTTTGTACCCATGTTCTTTCCTTATTTTTGCAAACCTATTGCATAACATTCCTTCCATGAATTATAAGCTTCTGGAAACCTACAATTTTGCACACAATTTGAGCACAAATTACTTTAAATCGAGCAAAACTTATTAAGAGTAAACTAAAATGAATATTGATGCAAAATGTAACAAAAATGTAATAGAAACACATCATTTACTCTCTAAGTAATATGGATTTAAGTCTAAAATTGCCATGATAACTCTCATTTCATAGAGTTATCACACCCCAAAACTTAAACAATTACTTGTCCTCAAGTAATGACAATAACACTAACACTTCAATCACACAATCATTCAACAAATAACTTAGTTCTGTCATCAAATTTGTAAGGATTCTTCAACCCCCAAATCACATTCTTAATCACGCAACATAGCCATCATAGTTTAGTTCTAGACTTAGGCTTCATTCTGTCCAGAGTGTGTGTGCGCCACGTTGATTAAATTCCAGAGGTGCTACAACATTGCACAGACATATATAATACAAAGGTAGAACACAAATGTATTCACATATGGGGGAGTAGAATTCACAAATAAACTCAAACTGTGCTACAACAAACATAATAATAATAATTTGGGAAATTATCACTCATATACCCTATATTTGCTCTGTTATAAAAAATACTACAACACTTTGAGGGTGTATCAATCGTCCACCCTTAGTTGACAAAATGTATCAGCCGACCACCAAACCGTTAGTTGCCGTTTGAAAGTTAACGGAGTTACAGTGAATTGACGATTTTACCCGTGAAAATTATCACTTGTATACCCTTAAATTCTTTTTTTATCACTTGTATACCCTTAAATTATCACTTGTATCATATGAAAATACCAAATTACCCTTTTGACATCATCATACTTAAACGGCAACTAACGGTTTGGTGGTCAGCTGATACATTTTGTCAACTTAGGGTGGACGATTGATACACCCTCAAAGTGTTGTAGTATTTTTGATAATAGAGTAAACTAAGCGTATACAAATGATAATTTCCCTAATAATTTTTTAGTTAAACCCTTCAATGCAACATTGAGCATTCATGCGAATGCATATCACTTGTAATGACGACACCCAATTACTCACTCAAAGTACATGTCAGAGTTGCTACAGCAATATATCCAGGATGTTATATCTAGGTCATACATTTGGATGCCTTTGACTCAAGGTTGAACATGGGGCTCATGAACAGACCAGGTTACTCAGTATCCTAGGCAGCGGACCTCTTTATCACCATATTTTTTTGCTTTTCTTTTTCTTTTTTCTCTTTTTTTAAAGAATTGTTGTAGTACTGCTCGTAGCTCGTGTTGCCTTTAGACTCAAGTTTGCATATGGGGTGCATACTCAACCCTGGTTACTCAGTAACTTAAACCATTGGAGCAGAATTTATTTCGTAACAGGCACAATCCAACAAAAAATTTCCCCCAAACTTGAGATATTTTCTACTCTTTTTTTAGGTTTTCCTGGTTCTGCTACAATATTCTCATAAAACTCAACCAAAGTCTAAGTGTCGGGGCAGAAGTTCAACCTCCATCTATAACTATCTCTACTTGGCTTTCTCATAAATACTGAATAACACTCAATTTATCTTCATTAGGTTTTTAAATCCATACACAAATATTAGATAACAGAGCTTCACACAACACAAGCATAAACACATGCACTTAGAAACACAACCCCCCTCAAACTTGAGTGGTGTTGTGTCCTCACAAGCACACAAAACAAAACCACATAAACTAGACATGCATACACTAAATAAAAGGACATGCAGAATGAATTAGAAAATTAAAACTAAATGAAAGAAAAGTTTTATAGCAAGAAGTAAAATAAACTAGCGGTTAGGGGTACTGCCCTGTTGCTAGAAGCACTGCTGCAGCACAGGCTGTAAAGGGTCACTTCTTCTTTGATCCACTTCTCAACCACTCCTTATCATAAAATTTGATCAATCCATTTGCTGCTGCAAAAGCAAGAAATGCCTCTGTTGTTTGAGAATCTTCTGTTATATGTCATGCTGTAAGTGATGCTGTAGTAATTCCTTCATGCTCTTTTTACCCACAATTTTTTTACTTACTGTAATTTAACACAAAAACATAAAAAAAAAATTATATGAACACTTAAAATAAAAAAGACAAATTAAATAATTTAAAAGCTAAATTTAATGCCTTAAAAACTTGAAATAACTTCCCTTATTGGGTTGCCTCCCAATTAGCGCTTGATTTTAGGTCCTTCAGCCTGACCTTTCTTGTTTTCTCAACCTGGATATTTTAAGAACCGATCCCTCTTTAGGTTGTTCACATCAGCTCCCAGATAGTGCTCGACTCTTGGTCCGTTAACTTTGAATTATTGTTGGTCTGGAATGAGTTCCCTTTGTTGGATTTGCTCGTCAATTCTGAAGAGTTGCTTCTCTCCTGACCATGCTATGTTAGCTACTCTATGATCTTCACCATCAAGTTCTTCCAATGTTACAACATTGATTTCTTTCTTCTGTTACAACAAAGTCCACAACACTGATAGATCTCTTTATGGCATCCAACACGTTGAATGTAACTTGCTGGTCATTTACCTTCATGGTTAATTCTCCTTTTTGAACATCAATTAAAGTCTTTCCCGTGGCTAAGAAAGGTCTCCCGAGAATGATTGGCACTTCTTTGTCTGCCTCAAAGTCTAGCACAATAAAATCCACTGGAAAAATAAATTTATCCACCTTCACCAACACATCTTCAATCTTCCCTTCTGGATTTGCATGAGATCTATCAGCAAGTTGTAAAGTCACTGTTGTTGGTCTACATTCACCAACTCCCAATTACTTAAACACTGATAAAGGCATGAGATTGATGTTAGCCCCCAGATCACAAAGTGCTCTGCCACTGTATTTAGTACCTATGGAGTATGAGATTGTGAAGCTTCCTGGATCTTTCATTTTCTGTGGTATCTTACTCTAGAGCATTCGATTGCATGCTTGTGTTAAAGCAATTGTTTCAAACTCTCCAAGTCTTCTTTTCTTTATCAAAATATCCTTAAAATTTTTTGCATAATTTGGCATTTGCTCTAGAGCTTCGACAAAAGGGATATTGATATGTAGTTGTTTCAGTTCTCCTAAGATTTTGCTAAATTGCTTGTCTTGTTTTTTCTTCTGAAACCTTTGAGGAAATTGTGGTGGATGTCTAAACTATTGTACTGCAGCAGGTTGTGCAAACTGCTACTCTTTTACCGTGTTCTGGGTTGGTGCTACAGCCTCGTTATCCGCAGGTATTGAATAATCATTTTCGACAAATACTGCAGCTTGACTGCTCTCACCAGTGTGCTGTGAAGTGGAGGATTGTGACTCTTTTTCAAGTTGAGTTTCTTTTTGGATTGAAGTGGGCTTAGCTCTTCTTTTTGGTACACCAACGGGATTATGAACATTCTTTCCAGATCTCAAGTTAATCACTTTGCAATGCTCTTTCCCTTCTCTTCTTGGGTCCTCTGTATTACTGGGTAAACTACCTTGAGGTCTATTACTCAATGTTGCAGCAAGCTGTCCAATTTGATTTTCCAAGTTTCTCAAAGATACAGTATGACTTTGGACAACTACTTCATTCTTCACAATATAATCCTTAATCAAACCTTCAAGGGAGCTGAATTGATCATTGTTGCTGCTTATTTTCTCTTGATTTTGTGGATAAACTCTAGGTGGTTGAGCAAGTATGTTCTGTCCACTGAATGCTACAGCAGGTTGATTCTGATTACTCCATGAAAACACTACAAGAAAAAGTATGTATAGTAGCATCTGAAAAATGCTACCGAAAGCAAATGGTAGCATTTTAGGCAATGCTAAGTTAGCCCATGTAACTAAAAGTCTTGGCATTTGATACCATTCATTCAATGCTACAAACTGTTATACATAACATTTAAAAAAAGCTATGTAATCATTGATTATTACATTGTAGAAATGTTATCATTCTCTTATGTATAGCATCCGGAAAGTGCTACCATATTATATTTACAGCACAAAAAAATGCTATTATTGACAAATTTATTACATATATGAAGCATTCTATGGTTATTAGAAAACTCTACTGGATAATTTATAAGTGGCTACCATAGCATCTTTGTAAGGTTATTGAAGATAGAAAAATTGATACTTGTAATGTATTTTTTATTCTCAATATTTTTAAAGGCTACTAATTATACATACAATTCATCATTCGTCTAATTCAATTATGTAATAATATGTGAACATCCAATTACTTAAAAAATTAGACACAATGATAAGTATATTAGTGTCATACTTGTATATTTTCTAATGATAAAAAATTAGGGAAAACAAATCTAGTACTATATCTTCAAGTTGCCTTTAACACTGCACCAAAAATTCTTAATCTTCATGGCCTGCACCAAAAATTCTTTATCTTCACAGCCTGCATATGAATTCAAAACAAAAATATAATTGTGTTTTGCTCTTAGAAAAAATATTAACCACCATTAAATATATATCTAGTACTACGATTACAAGAATAATATGCTAAAAAAAAGTAAAACAAAATTAAAAAGAAAAAACTCAATGATATATGATGAGAAACTAGTGTAACTAAAAAATCAAAAAACAAAAAATTTAGAATTTTAAAAAGATAGCAAGAGAAAAACAAATAAGCAATAATAATAATAATAATAATAATAATAATAATAATAATAATAATAATAATAATAATAATAATAATAATAATAATAATAATTTGAAAAGAAAATGGCAAAACACAAACCTCTGTTTTTGGTGAGGTTACAAAACTGGGTCAATGTGCGGTTGGCCAAAAGCTAGAGGTGCAGCCGTGTAGGAGTTGGGTCTTCTTCAATTGGGAGGCATTATTTTATCATCTCAAATCCAACCAAAAAAAAAAGGTTATCTTCAATTAATTTTCTAAAAAATCCAAATTCACAATTCAACACAAAAGTTAAAAATTAATTATATCAATAATTTTAGGAGAGAAATTGGAAACAAAAGAACAATTATAACAAAAAATTAAAAACCCAAAAGCAAAAATTGTGAATTACCTTCATGAAACCAGTTTTTGGGACCCATCAATTTCTTCTGTCAAACTCAAGTCATTTGGAGATTTAATTGCTCAACAAGTTAAAGGATGATTATGTTATATGATTTCTAAGGAAATTTTGAGGGATTAGGACTTTCCTTGCTTTGATGTGTGAAGACTAGAGAGAGACGGATTGAGGAGAGAAGAAAACAAAAGCTTTGACTTTGGCTGTTAGGTGAAAGCTGAGAGAGAGGCAAAAGGATTTTAGATTTATTTTGAGAATTTCATTTTTTTGTTTGGCGGTAGATCTAGATTCCCGCTTTATTTTTCTCTTTTTTTTTGTAGCATTTCTGGTGTGCTACTAAATTAGTGTTTATATTGCAGCTTTTCCAAAATGCTATATTATTAAATGTTGAACATAGCTCTTCTAAAATGCTACCATATGAATTTTATTAAATGTAACATTAATTTGTAACATTTATAAAGTGCTACATTATTAAAAATTAAGCATAGCATTTATTATGTGTTACAAATTAGATGTTATATCTATTGAAAAATAAAATGTAACCATTAAGTAGTCAATAGTAACATTTTTTTACAAAATGTTACAATAGAATGACATTTTGTAGCATTTTAAGAAAAAGTGCTACAATTTAATGCTACTAAAGATTATATTTGTTGTAGTGAAAGTTCGGGTGCTGTCTCCATTCAAGGTTGTAAGTGTTTGAATATGGATTGTCCTGGTTCTGTCTATTGAAGCTGCCCACATAATTGATTGAAGTTGGATTCCCAGGGCAATTATCGAATAAATGCCCTTCTCCACAATAAACGCAAGACACATCAAAAATTTGGTTCACAGTTGTTGGAGCAGTAGTCATAGCCTTTACCATTCTTGTTAATGAAGTTACTTGGGCTGACATTGTTGTCAAGGCATCTACGTTATGAATTCTTGTTGTTCCTCTTACTGCAACTTGCCTGATTGATGGCCACTGATATTTATTGTTGGCTAACCTCTCCAAAATTTCATAAGCCTCATTGTAAGACTTAGATAACAATGCCCCATTTGCTGAAGTGTCCACCATCAATCTAGTGCTTGGGTTGAGACCATTATAGAAAGTTTCCAACTGTATGTAGCAAGGAATACCATGATGAGGACATTTTCTGAGTAACTCCTTAAATCTCTCTCATACGTCACACAAGCTCTCATCTTCAAGTTGATGGAAAGATGTGATCTCATTCCTCAACTTTGCATTCTTGGTTGGGGGGAAGTATTTCAACAAAAATCTGTTAGCCAAGTCACTCCATATAGTGATAGAATCTGGTGGTAGAGAATTCAACTATGCTCTTGCTCGATCTCTCAAAGAAAATGGGAAAAGTCTGAGTCTTAATGCTTCCTGCGATGCTCTAGTAATCTTGAAAGCATCACTCACTTCCAAAAATAACTTAAGGTGTAGATGAGGATCTTTGGATGACAAACTATTAAATTGCCCTACTGTTTGAAGCATTTGAAACATCACGGGTTTGAGTTCAAAATTGTCAGCTTGAACGTCGGGTCTAATTATTCCCGGATGTATGGCTTGAGGAATCAACATTGCGTAGTCTCGAATGGCTCTATCTCTATCGTTCGCCATGTGAATAATATTATTGTTCCCTGGTTGCCTTTGAACATATTGTTCATTCAGACCTTCATGTACATTGACTGGTTGTATCCCCTCTCTACAGTTCAAGTTTCTCAAATTTTGCAAATCATCTATTGCTATAGCAGCTTGTAATTTCTAATGCTTTCTTCTCAATCTTCTTGCAGTTCTTTCAATTTTTGGATCAAACTGGAAGTCAACATATTTATATTTGCGCAGGCAAGGGTTGCTAGATCACCTATGTCAACAAAATAAACAAATTTAAATAAAATAAAAAATTAGCACCGTTAAAACTAATTTCACAAATCACAATTAACAATCAATCCCAGGCAACGGCGCCAAAAACTTATTGGTGTATAAATACTAATGCTATTGGTGTCAATGTGCAAGTGTACACAATAAGTAATAAAGTAATGAGTATTCAAGATCGTCTCCACAGAGATTGATGTTATCAGATTTGCTACAGGAATCTTAACAGTGCAGATTTTGTGCTAAAATAAATTAAACAATTAATGAAACTAATGTACTAATTAAAATAAAAACGCAATAAATAAATGCAACAAAGTAAACTATCTCGTCAAGCTCAAGGATAAAACTAATGAGAATATATAGTAGTTAAGTGAATAAACTCTCCTAATGGTCTTGACTATTTTTTAATAGTTGGCTTTGTTGCTGCAGTATTTACTATAGCAATGGATAAAATCCTTATGTATCCTTAGCTGTCGCATGTTGAATATCTTATATCTACATGTAACCTAATAGTGATAAGTTATTACGCCAACATAAGATATGACATTATGACATTACACGCTTAGGTTTTATTTACCCTACAAGGTGAATCCCTATGTCTAGTTCATCACTAATTTTAGGTTAAGCATGACCCTTTTGGAATAATTTAAACTTAATCCAGGACACTCAATCTAAAACCAAGTATTGCTCTAATATGTTCCACTAAGATAGGCCCTTTTGCGGCTCTCTCCTAACTTATATCATTAAATGGGTGATCAATCGAAATAATGAATAAAAATAAATACTATAAAAACAAACTGCTACAGCAAACATGCGGCAACACATATTTCCAGTCAATAAATCATCAAGATTGTTTATCACTCGACCACAAATAATTTTAGTTCATGGTTTGCAAAAGAAAAATAAAGAACAAAGTTTCAGCCATGAAAGACATCCCCATGAATAAATAGAAAACACAAAAACAAGACAAGAATAAGAAGGATTAAGCTCCCAATTGATTTCTGCAAATTCTCCTTTTGTGCAGCCTTTAATCTCTCTCTTGAATCTTATTTTTCTTCTGTTTCTTATGTTTTTCTCCTTGGGTGACGGCCCTCTCGTTTCCTTACGATGTGTACTTCTTTTATAGTTGAAAATCAGGATAAACGGAACCTTAGGGTGCACATAAGTCAGATTAGGAAACTACAGATCCGAATTCTACAAGTATCTCGCACAGAATTTTCTCTGTCATTGTTCCAGGATTGCTACAGTAATGGTTGCTACAGTAATATCTACAGCAACTGCACTGTTTCAAATTTTTTTCAACTCTTTTGTACCCATATTCTTTCCTTATTTTTGCAAGCCTATTGCATAACATTCCTTCCATGAATTATAAACTTCTAGAAACCTACAATTTTGCACACAATTTGAGCACAAATTACTTTAAATTGAGCAAAACTTATTAAGAGTAAATTAAAATGAATATTTATACAAAATGTAACAAAAATGCAATAGAAACACATCATTTACTCTCTAAGTAATATTGATTTAAGTCTAAAAGTGCCATAATAACTCTCATTTCATAGAGTTATCAGCTGTCAACAAAACCAAAAGAGATCAAAGTTGGTTTGAAATGGTTGTCTCCATAATGGGCTGCCTTTTTTCATTGTTCAATAGCTAGGTTCTTTAAGGAGTAACACCTCATTTGAACAATCTACCGTTGGATGTGTGTAATGCTTAACCCTATGTCCATTAATTTTGAATTCTTGACCTGTTTGTTCATCTAGGAGATCAACAGCTCCATGAGGATAAAATTTTAACAGCTTAAACGGGCCAGACCATCGTGACTTGAGCTTCCCCAGAAATAATCTTAGTCTTGTATTGTGGAGCAACACTAATTGACCAGGGTTGAATTGCCTGTGTTGAATATGCTTGTCGTGCTAGTGTTTTGTCCTCTCTTTATAGATTCTTGCATTTTCATATGAAAATAGCCGTAATTCATCAAGCTCACAAAGTTGAAGCTTCATTTGCTCTGCTGCAGCATGAATATCCCAACTTAATTTCTTCAGTGCCCAGTGTACTTTATGCTATAGCTCTAGTGGCACATGACAAGCATTTCCATAAACATTTCAGTAAGGAGACATACCGAGTGGAGTTTTGTATGCTGTTCTGTAGGCCCATAGAGAGTCGTGTAAGTGTGAAGACCAATCCTTCCTCGTTGGGTTTACCATTTTTTCTAAGATTTTTTTAATTTCTCTGTTGGACACTTTAGCCTGACCATTGGATTGTGGGTGATATGTTGTTGCTATCTTGTATCTGACTCCATATTTTACCATCGCTGCAGCAAAGACTTTGTTGCAAAAATGTGTACCGTCATCACTAATAGGTTCTCAAGGAGTGCCAAACCTGAAAAAAAATATTTTTTCTGAAGAAAAGCCACTACTATTTTAGCATCGTTGGTAGGTAATGCTGCAGCTTCTACCCACTTGGAGACATAATTCACAGCAACAAGGATATATAAGTTCTTAAAGGATGTGGAAAAGGTCCCATAAAATCTCACAACATTTAACAAATTCATAAGCATTTTTAAAGATAGTAGACTAGTAATAACCTGATTGTAGAACTTTAGCAGCTATTCTATGACTACCAAAATGTCCTTCATATGCTGCAGCATGGTATGACTTTAATATGTGGTGTATTTCTCCTTCAGAAGCACATCTTCGTATTACTTGATCTGAGCATAACTTATATAAATGTGGATCATCTCACTGATAACTTCTAACATCATGAAAAAATTTCTTTTTCTCCTGAAACTTTAGCTCAGGTAGTAGCATCCCACTTACTAAGTAGTTAGCAAAATCTGCATACCATGGGGGTTTTGATTGCTGCAACATCTGTACTTGCTGTATTGCCAACAGCTGTTCATCAGGAAATGTTTCAATGATGCCCCTCCTTGTCAATGTACTAGTGTCTGCTTCCAGCCGTGACAAGTGGTCTGCCACTTGACTCTCAGTCCCCTTTCTATCTTTAATTTCCATATCAAATTCTTGAAGCAATAAGATCCATCTAATTAACCTTGGTTTGGCATCCTTCTTTGAAATTAAGTACTTGGTGGCTGCATGGTCTATGTAAACAGTCACTTTAGTATCCACCAAGTAAGTTCTGAATTTTTCAAAAGCAAATCCTACCGCTAGCAACTCTTTCTCTGTAGTGGTGTAATTGGTCTGAGTTTGAGTAAAAGTTTTGCTTGCATAGTATATGGAATAAAAAACCTTATCCTTTATTTGCCCTAATACTGCTCCTATAGAATGATCACTAGCATCACACATCAGTTCAAATGGTAAAGTCCAGTCTAGAGATATAACTATTGGAGTAGTGACCAGAGCTTTCTTTAATTCTCCAAATACTTGAAGGCAATCTTTGTCAAAGTGAAAAGGTTTATCGTGTTCCAGCAATGAGCATAGTGGTTTAGCTACTTTGGAAAAATCCTTAATAAATCTTCTGTAGAATCAAGCATGAACCAAAAAACTCCTAATACCCTTTACTGAAGTAGGAGGTGACAATTTATCTATTACTTTTATCTTGGATTTTTCTACCTCAATGCCATTCTTAAATACCTTGTGACCCAACACTATTCCTTTTTGCACCATAAAATGACACTTTTCCCAATTGAGTACTAAGTTGGTCATCTCACATCTTTTAAGATATTCTTCCAATTTGTGTAAACAATCATTGTATGTTTCTCCAAAAACTGAGAAGTTATCCATGAAAACTTTTAAAGTCTGCTTTACCATATCAAAAAATATAGACATCATGTATCTCTAAAAAGTTGCTGGATCATTGCATAACCCAAAAGGCATTCTTCTGAAGGCAAATGTTCTATAAGACACGTGAATGTAGTCTTCTCCTGATCTTCTTAAGCTATAGCATTCTGGTTGTAGCCTGAATACCCATATAAGAAACAATAGTACTGTTTTCCAGCAAGTCTGTCCAACATCTGATCTATAAATGGAAGTGAGAAATGGTCTTTCCTTGTGGCTTTGTTGAGCTTCTTATAATCCATACATACTCTCCATCCAGTCATTGTCCTTGTAAGAATAAGTTCATTCTTCTCATTAGCTATTACTGTTATCCCTCCCTTCTTTAGAACACATTGAACTGGGCTCACCTATTAACTGTCTGATATTGGGTATATAATTCCAGCATCCAACCATTTGATGATTTCCTTCTTCACCACTTCTGTCATAATAGGGTTCAACCTTCTCTGGTGCTCCACTGAATTGCTGGAACAATCTTCCAACAGGATTTTATACATGCATATTGATGGGCTTATCCCCTTTTATATCTGCCATGGTCCATCCAATTGCTCTTCTATATTTTCCAAGCAAATCTACTAGACTCTGTTCTTAACCTGCATCTAAAGTAGAAGAAATAATTACAGGGAGTGTGTTATTTTAACCAGGATAAGCATACTTCAAATGTGAAGGTAACAATTTTAATTCAAGACTAGGAGTTGATTTAATAGACGGCAAAGTTATTTTTACTTCCCTGTCTAAAAGATTCAGGTGTTCAATAAACATGTTATGCCTATCAGATTGCTTTTCTTCCATCCAATCTGTCGAACATCTTCCTTTTCTACATCCTCAAAGGTAGTGACTTTGTCAAATGCATTACTGCAGCATCTGTCCATTCTGTCTGCTACAACAAAATCCACTACACTTAGGAAATTGCAATCATCTACTTCATCAGGGTTCCTCGTAGGCTCTAGTACATTAAATGTGACTAGCTGATTATTCACTCTCTTAGTGAGCTCTCCTTTCTGCAAATCTATCAGAGTCTTTCCAGTTGCTAGAAAAAGTTTTCCAAGTATAATGGGTACCTTTTTATCAGCTTCAAAGTCCAATACAATGAAATCCACTGGAAAGATGAATTTGTCAACCTTCACCATTACATCCTTTATTTTTCCTTCAGGGTATGCATGAGATCTGTCAGCTAATTGCAGAGTGATTGTTGTTAGTCTACATTCCCTTACTCCCAACAGCTTAAATATAGACAATGGCATCAAATTAATACTAGCACCCAGGTCAGAAAGTGCTCTGCCAGCATACCTAGTTTCTATAGAGCAGGGTATTGTAAAACTCCCTAGATCTTTCAATTTTGTAAGAATCCAATTTTGGAGCATATGACTGCTTTCCTATGTTAAAGCAACAGTTTCAAACTCCCTCAGCCTTCTATTTCATGCCAAGATGTCTTTTAGAAATTTTACATAATTTGGCATTTGCTCTAAAGTTTCCACAAAAGGTATATTTATATGTAATTGCTTCAGTACTTCCAGGAATTTATTGAACTGTTTGTCTTGTTTTTGCTTCTAGAACCTTTGTGGGAAAGGTGGTGGATGTCTAAACTGCTGGGTAGCTTCAGGAGGTATCAAATCATGTTTGTTTGGGTTGGTGCAAGTTGTGGCTACTAATGTTGCAACTTCTTTTTCAGCATGTTCTGATTGAATTTCCTCTGCAGTTGCTGTAGCTTGGCTCATGTAACCAGTGTCTTGATGGGGGGTTTGTTATAACATGCTTCCATTTTGAGGTGGTTTTTGTGCTAAATTGAATTTCATCTCATTTTTGGTCACATCAACTGGGGTATCAATATTCTTTCCAGATCTCAAATTAATTACTTTGCAGTGTTCTTTGGTTTCTCTCCTAGGGTCTTCTGTGTTGCTAAGTAAGCTTCCTTGAGTTATGCTGCTCATTGTTGTGGCTAGTTGTCCCATTTGGTTCTCCAGGTTTCTCAAGGATACAGCTTGACTATGCACAATGACTTTATTTTTTGCAATATACTCATTAATCAGTGCTTCCAGTGAAGTGATTAGATCCTGACTGATATGCTTTTGCCCTTGACTCTGCTGATGAAAACCAGGTGGTTGTGTGTTTTTATTTTGTCCATTTAATACTGGAGCATTTTGATTCTGACTCCTCCATGAGAAATTTGGGTGTTATTTCCAGCCAGGGTTGTAAGTATTTGAATATGGGTTGTTCTGAGATTGTCGATTAAAATTACCCATATAGTTTACTAAAGGTGGATTTCCAGGACAATTATTAAAGTCATGTTCTTCACCACAGTATACATAAGAAAGTTCAGTAACTTGCTTTACTGTTGCTAGAGCAGATGTCATGGCCTTTACCATGTTAGTCAATGAGGTTACTTGTGCTGATAAGACTGTAATTGCATCTATGTTATGCACCCCTACTTATCTTCTTGTTGCTGGTTGCTGGTTGCCTGGCTGAAGGCCACTGATAATTATTATTGGCAATTCTCTCTAAAATTTCATAAGCTTCAGTGTAAGATTTGGATAACGGCGCTCTATTTGCTAAAGCATCCACCATTAACCTTGTACTTGGATTCAACCCATTGTAGAAAGTTTCCAATTGAATGCAACAAGGAATACCATGATGAGGACACCTTCTGAGCAATTCTTTGAATATTTCCCCAGCCGCGTACAAACTCTCATCTTCAAGTTGGTGGAAAGAAGTAATCTCATTTCGCAACTTTGCATTTTTTATCGGTGGGAAATATTTCATTAGGAATTTATCAGCCAATTCATTCGATGTAGTGATGGAATTAGATGGTAACGAATTTAACCATGCTCTTGCTCGACTCTTAAGGAATAAGGAAAAAACCTCAACCTTAAGGCATCTTGTGTTGCTCCAGCAATCTTGAAAGCATCACTTACTTCCAAGAACAATTTAAGATGGAGATGAGCATCTTCATTTGGCAATCCATTGAATTGACCAATTGTTTGTAACATTTGAAACATCACTAGCTTCAACTCAAAATTTGTAGCTTCTACTTCAGGTTTGATGATCTCAGGGTGTACAACTTGAGGGATTAACACAACATAATCTCTTATAGCTCTGTCTCTGTCATCAACTATGTAAATAATATTGTTATTGCCTGGCTATCTCCCATTAGCATGTTCATTCTGCTCTTCTTGAATGTTAACTGGTTGTAAGGGCCCGTGAGGATTCAAATTTCTCGCATCCTGCAAATCATTCATGCTTGAAACAGTCTTTGAATTCTTTTGTTCTCTTCGCAGTCTCCTGACAGTCCTTTCAATCTTAGGATCGAATTGGAATACCACAGATCTGTCTTTGCGCATGCACGTACTAATCTGCCAATAAATAGAATGAATCAAATCAAATTTGGCGCTATCAAGATTTACTTCACACTTAAAAAAAATAAACAATTAAATTTGCCTGGCTATCAAGATTTATTTTTATAGGCAATTACTACCAATGCCAATGTGCAAGTATACACAACAAGTAATAAAGTAATGAGTATTCAAGATCGTCTCCACAGGAATTGAGGTTACTCAAAATGCTAAAGCAATCACAATAGTGCAAATCAACATAAGACCGAAGCAAACAATTGTCAAGTAATTTCTATCGTAATTAATGATTATGAGATAATTAAATAAAACAATACCGTAATGAAATAAACTAGGTTAAATGTGTCTAAGATTCAATTGAGATTATAGTAGTTGAATGATTAAACTCTCCTTATAAGGTGATTATTTTTTTATCAAGTTAGCACCAGTTGTTACAGTAAGTGCTGCAGCACTGGGGAGAATAAATTTGCATCCTCAGCTATCGCATATTGGAAGTCTCATACCCTTAAATCTATTAACAATGACCAATTGATAATATACTTATGGTATGGCATTATAACCTTTAGTCTCTCCACCCTACAAGGTGAACACCTATGTCTAGTGTGTCACAAATCTTAACTTCACGTATTGCCCTTATGGGATTCAAGATAACTTAATCCAAGAAACTCAACTTAAGATCAAGTAATACTCTAATAATATCCGCTAAGACATGCCCTTTTGCTTCTCTATCTTAACTGAAGCTATTAAATGGGTGGTCAACCGAAATAATAGTTATATTCATAAAACTATTAGAGTAAAATGCTACAGCAATGCCATAACAACATATAAGAATAGTCAAGAACCTATTGGATTGTTTGTCACTCAACTACAAGTAAATTTAGTTCATATTCTGAATAAGAAAAATAAACATAAAAATATTGACCACGGGATACATCAAAACAATTAAAGGAAGAAGAGAAATATAAGTTGAGCATGGTGAATGACAAATCCAAGTAATTCTGCATGGTTCTTCAATGTTGCTGAAACAACATGCTTTAATTCTGATCTTCTTCTTCTTCTTTTTATAATTATTCTGATGATAGTTCCCTTACCGCCTTTCTATGTGGTGCACGCCTCCCTTTTATATTGAAAATTAGGGTAAACAAAAGCTCATAAGTGTGCATGCGTTAAATTAGGAAACATGCAGATTGCGATTCTGTGGCTTACCTGCGCCTAAGTTTCCTCCCGCATTGCTCCCAGATTTCTACAACACTGGTTGCTCAGACATCTGCAACAACACTGCATTATTCCCAATTATGCTTTACTTCTTTTGTGGCCATCTTCTTTCCTTCTCTTGCTCATCTAATGTCTCAACATCCCCTCATGAATTAAGACTTTCTGAAAACCTACAATTATGCACCTGTTTTTAGCACAAATTACTTTGATTCAAGCAAAATTTATTAAGACTCAACTAAAATGAATGTTTATGCAAAATGTAATCAAAATGTAATAAAAACACCTTATATGTTCTCTAAGTGATCTTGATTCAAGTCTAGAATTAATGTAATAACTCTTATTTCCTAGAGTTATCAGTAGGCACATGGGATGACAGTGATGAAGAAACAAGTGATGTCAAATCTCGCTCTCATGGCAATTAGAGAAAAATCGTTTAACGAACTCGATGAGGTAAGTGATCCTACCTATGATGAATTATATGATGTTTTTAAGGAATTGCATGATGATTAGATAAAAATTGGTAATGAGAATGCATGTCTTAAAAAAATGGTAGATCCCACAAATAAAAATGAATTTCTAAGTGCAAAGATTGGATACCTAAAATTAGAGAATAAAATATTGCACAATAGAGTTGCATTATCAAATGAGAAACCAAGCGCTTCACACGAACATCTAGAGTCACATGTAGATGATTTGAAAAAGGAAAATGAAATGCTCAAGAAAAAGAACATTGAACTTAGTGATGTTGTCTTAAAATTCACAATTGGGCAAAAGATGTTGGATAACTTGCTTAACTCATAAAAATGTGTGTTTGAAACAAAAATATTATAAGAACTACATTGCTAACACTCAAGGAAAACATATTATAGAGTGAAATGTGTTTGGGTCCCAAAAGAAACCATGGCTAACACTTAAGGACCCAAAAAGATTTGAGTAACTAAGAACTGAGATTTTCTCTGCAGGACTTGAAGAAGAAGAAGAATAAATGGTACTTGGACAATGGTTTTTCAAGGCATTGACCGGAAACTATACATGATTTTCAAGTTTTACCAAAATCGAAAATGATGGAGATGTTTCCTTTGGAGACAATTCAAAGGGAAAGATTCTCATAATTGGTAATGTCGATAAAGTTTTTCCTTAACTCTAATTGAAAATGTATGTTTGATTGAAAATTTGAAACGCAACTTGATTAGTATTAGTCAATTGTGTAACAAGGGTTGTAAAGTTGTTATTGATAAATTTAGGTGTGTTATTGAAAATGCATGTGATAACAAAGTTTTATTTGTTGGAAATAGATGAGGTAATATTTATACCATTGACATATAATGTGCATCAATCCATGATAAATGTTTTTCCGCATTGCATGATGATGGTTGATTATGCCATAGAAGACTAGGACATGCAAGTATGGATTTGATTTCAAAGATTTTCAAAAATTATTTTGTTAAAGATCTTCTGAAAATTAATTTTCAAAATGATAAAATTTGTGAAGCATGCCAATTTGGTAAACAAATCAAAACCTCTTTTCAAAGCAAAAATCATGTTCCACTTCAAAGCCACTTTAACTACTTCATATAGATTTATTTGGACCATCTAGATATGCTAGCTTGAGTGGCAAGTATTATACTTTTGTAATTTTTGATGATTTTTCTAGATACACATGGGTATTATTCTTAGCCAACAAGGATGGTACTCTTGATGCTTTTAAAGTGTTTTGTAAAAAGACTCAAAATGAAAAGGGTTATGGTATTGCACGTATTAGGAGTGATTATCGAGGAGAATTTCAAAATCTTGCATTTGAAAAATTTTGCAATAATTTTGGCATTGTGTATCAATTCTCCTCATCAAGAACTCCATAGCAAAATGGAGTTGTTGAAAGAAAGAATATGTCTATTCAAGAAATGGTTAGAACCATGAAAAATGAGAATGCATTACTAAAATATTTTTAGGCCAGAGCCATCAACACTGCTTGTTATGTTTTAAATCGTGTGTTGATTAGATCTCATCTCAATAAAACTCTCTATGAGCTTTAGAAAGATAGGATACCCAACATTGGTTATTTCAAAGTTTTTGGATGTAAATGTTGTATTTTGAATACAAAAGATAATCTTGGTAAATTTGATCTAAAATCTGATGTTGGTATGTTTCTTGGTTATTCAAACACAAGCAATGCTTATAGAGTATATAATAAAAGAATTTTGATTGTGGAAGAATCATGTATGTTACATTTGATGAGTCTAACCCGTCATTTATGAAGAAAGATGTTAATGATGATGCAGATGAAGAGTTATAACAAGAATCTTTAAAAGACAAATAAGATGATACATCACGTGAAAATCAAGAGGATCAACAAAAAGAAACTAATTTGAAGCAAGATGAAGTTACTTCTTAAACACTCCCCAAGGAGTGGTGGTATGTTTCTTCTCACCTTAAAGACTTAATTTTAGGAGATCCCTCACGAGGTGTAACCACTATATCATCATTTAGAAATACTTTTGAGCATGCTGCATTCATATCTCAAATTGAACCAAAATCCTTTGCGGATGCAGAAAATGATGAATATTGGATTATAGCAATGCAAGAGGAGTTGAATCAATTTGAGAGAAGTGATGTGTAGGAATTAGTTCCTAAACTTGAATATCAATCTATCATTGGCTATAAATGGGTATTAGAAATAAAATGGATGAATCCGATATGATTGCAAGGAATAAAGTTAAATGAGTGGATCAAGGTCACAGCCAAGAAGAAGGAATTGATTTTGATGAAACTTTTGCACTAGTAGCTAGATTAGAATCTATTAAGATGTTATTAGCATTTTCATATCATGAAGATTTTATTTTATATCAACTGGATGTTAAAAATGCATTTTTAAATGGTTACATTATGGAGGAAGTTTATGTAAAACAACCTCTGGTTTTGAAAATGAGAAATTTTCAAATTATATTTATAAGTTAACTAAAGCATTGTATGGTTTAAAATAAGCACCTAGAGCTTTGTATGATAGACTAAAACATTTCTTGCTAGAGAATGGTTTTTCAACGGATAAGATTGATACCACTCTCTTCATTAAGCATAAGAATGAATAGATTCTCATTGTTCAAATTTATATTGATGATATTATATTTGAATCTACTTATGAGATTTTGTGCAAGGAATTTTCATCTAGTATGAGTAAGGATCTATTAAGATGTTATTAGCATTTGCATGTCATGAAGATTTTATTTTATATCAACTGGATGTTAAAAATGCATTTTTAAATGGTTATATTATTGAGAAAGTTTATGTAAAACAACCTCTGGTTTTGAAAATGAGAAATTTTCAAATTATATTTATAAGTTAACTAAAGCATTGTATGGTTTAAAACAAGCACCTAGAGCTTTGTATGATAGACTAAAACATTTCTTGCTAGATAATGGTTTTTCAATGGATAAGATTGATACTACTCTCTTCATTAAGCATAAGAATGAATAGATTCTTATTGTTCAAATTTATGTTGATGATATTATATTTGAATATACTTATGAGTTTTTGTTCAAGGAATTTTCATCTAGTATGAGTAAGGAATTTGAGATGAGCATGATGGGAGAATTAAAGTACTTTCCTGGACTTCAAATAAAACAAACTGAAAAAGGAATTTTCATCAATCACGCTAAATATTTGAGGACTTACTCAAGAGGTATGGACTTAAAGAGGAAAGATTAAATATACTCTAATGAGCTCAACAATCAAGCTTGATAAGGATGAAAAAGGCAAAGAAGTTGATATCAAAACGTATTGAGGTATGATCGAATCCTTGCTTTACTTGACTACTAATAGGCCTGATATTATATTTAGTGTATGCTTGTGTGTAAGATTTCAATCATGTCCTAAAGATTCTCATTTGCTTGCGGTAAAAAAGATTTTTCGTTATTTGAGTGGAATTATAGATCTTGGCCTTTAGTATCGTAAGGGTACATATGTCGACTTAACATGTTATTCGGATGCCGATTTTACCGGATATAAGGTTCATAGGAAAAGCACTAGTGGAACATATCACTTTTTACATCACTCTCCAGTCTCTTGGTTTAGCAAGAAACAAAATTCGGTTGCACTATCAACTACATAGGCTGAGTATATTGCATTCGGAAGTTGTTGTGCTCAAGCCTTATAGATGAAACAAAATCTTAGAGATTATGACATTTACCTTGATAAAATACCTATCATGTGTGATAATACTAGTGCCATAAACATGTCAAAAAATCCTATCCAACACTCACGAACCAAGCACATAAAGATTAGACATCATTTCTTGAGAGATCATGCTCAAAAAGGGGATATTTCATTAAATTTTGTTTCAATCGAAAAACAACTTGTTAATATTAAAACCTTTTAATGAAGAACAATTTACTAAAATTAGGCATAAGCTTGGATTGATTCATATTGCACAATAGCACAGCTTTCTAAGATATCAAGTGTACTTTATTTTCATGATGTGATTACTTGCTTGAATTGGTTGTTCGAATTATGTGAATTCATGAATCAAGCATTAAATTGGTCCTTAAAACATTTCAGATTAATGAAATGGTTTTGGAATGGATTAATTGTAGGCCAATAATTAAACAAATATGCGAAATCATAGTTAAAAATAAACGGATAACCGTTTGGTAATAAATGATTTATCGTTTAAATACAGAAACTAGAAAATGATAGCTGAAAATTATTGGCAAACCGTTTGTCAAAAACGGTTATCCGATTAAAAATAGAGAGCTAGCTTTTATTAATCCGTCACCATTTGGGAAAATCTAATAAATGTTTTTCATTTGGAGCTCTGTGGAAATTATCGTTGTACTGATATTATTAAACGGCTCGCCGTTTTCGTGCGATAAAATTATTCTTAGGGTATCTTCTCCATTTTCGCTTACCCTTTTACTGTTTTCTCTCTAAGCCACGATACCAAAGCTCTCTCTCTCTCTCTCTCTCACTCAAATCCTTCATTTTTCTTGTTATTTCTTGCAAAATTAATCTTATAGAAACCTTTCTCACAATCGTTAGACTAGTTTTCTCAACTCAAAACACCAAATCGAGCCTCAAATAAAAATTTCTCAAATCAAAACCTTAGAGTCAACCAAACTATTTTCTTCAATTTTGGCTGGATTTTTGTCACCTTCTAGCCAAATTAAGCATAATAATCACTTCTTCTATCTTCCATTATCCTTTTAATCAGTTCAGTTCAATTTCTTTCATTTTCATCATTTCCCAACACCCTCAAATTTTCACAGTTGCATCAATGGTTGAATCTTTAAGGGCTGCTCGCAAGAGAAAAGTTGTCCCCAATAGGAATCCAATACCACAATGGAAAACTTTAGAATTCGAGAGGATCCACTTTCCTATAGCTCTTTTGGCCAAACGTTTCGAATCCCGCTTTATGGAATGCAAGGTAATTGACTCTTACTATGTAGATTTGAAGGACTTAAATGAGTTGATTGTACGTGGTAGAAGTGTGAGAAATATGTTATTGCCTTAGGAGTCAGCTTTAGATCTCGATGAATGGGTTTATTCGAATCTAGTCCGTGTCTTTTACTCGAATATAGAAATTGCTGCAGAAAGGCTAGATCTGATAATTACCCATGTCGGAGGTGTCCCCATAGAATTCGATGTTAAGGATTTAAACAACATCCTAGGAATTCCATATGCCGATCACAAGGTTTATACATCTAGGAAAGCTCTCTCATTTGCTGATTTTGTTCATCATTATGGTGTTAGAAATATTTGTAGACTTCGAGACCGAACAAATGATATTTGTGCTCTTCCTTTTTTATCACAGCTATTACTTTTACAAGTTAGGATCCTTCACACCATATTTCAACATATTGTTACTCTTAGGAAGAGACATTCAAATAAGATGACGAGGATAGACGTCGGGTTATTAGACAATTTTCTTAAGAGGTGACCTATTAACCTATGATATGTTATTCTGCTACATATGCTGAGTACTCTTAGGGATAACCATTTGTTGCTTCCATATGGTAGTCTTATTTCTAAGATACTGCGACACTTTCGAGTACCTATACGAGACTCAGTTTATGTGGAGACTAAGAGAATTGGTAATGAAGGTATGACGAGTATAAGATTTTCTCAAAAGAACGGGGAGTGGATCAAGACATCTACTTCTAAGAACCAAGACCCATTTGTTGCTCCGAAAGACAATCGCATGATTAATTATGTTTACCCTCCTGATCAGTTACCCGATTTTAGGAGCTAGACCTCCACCGCCTCGTCATGGATTTGTATCATAGCATCCAGCAGATTCTGATTCTGGGAAGCATGAGATGGATATTGATCAGCCCTCAGCTCCAGAGCATCCACCAGCTTCAGATGACCCCATGCAGAAATTAGTTAGTAATGTTCAGAGTCTTTTTTAGCAGCTGCAGCAGCTTCAATATGAATTTTTTGTGTTTCAACTTCAACAACAATAGCTTCTTGATCAGCAGCAACAACTTAATGATGCTCGGTGACGTATTCTTATTATCCTTGGTTCCCATCCTGGTGGTTTCTCCTCCCAGCCCCCATTTTAGTTTCTGCATATGTTTTTCGTACATACATTACTCTTCTCATTTCATGTTTTGGATGATATTATTATGACATGTTTATTTTTTCTTATAATCGTATTTGGATTGCATGGATATTTCTAACTTAACTTGATGATTTTGATGATTGATGGTTATATGCATGTTGATTGTTGCATTTTTTTGCTGGAGTTGATTTTGTTTGAGAATATATGAAAGTGTTTTAACCACTTTGTAATTGAGGATATGCTCATTTTTATGGGGAGATTTTGCCGAAATTTTGCTTGCCCAAAATGGGTAATATCTGAACTTATCTCTTTCGTCTTTTTCATTTTTTTCTTTTTGATGATGAAAGGGGAGACATAACATATATGATATTATTGGATAAACATATTTTTGATTGGCCATATACTTAGGAGGAGCACATATTTCGGGGGAGTAAAATTGCAAAAATATTTAAGGAGTATCTACATATTCTTTTCTATTTATCTTGTAAGGTTTGTCATCATAAAAAATGAGGAGAATGTTAACATATATATGTCTATAAAATTGATTTCGATGATAATAAACTTTAATTCTTTTGATTAAAAATGTTGGAGTTTTCATTAATAGATAAATTCTTAAAAGCCATACAATTATGAATTTGGATAATTGTTAACTTTAATCAGAAAATCATTCTCTACTAAAGACTATTAAAATGCTGATTCTAGAAAATAATAGTGAACCGTTTAATGAAAACGGTTAATTGGTAAATTCTAGAGAGCTATAAATTTGTTATGCAGGTTTCTAAAAATAAACGACTAATCGATAATGTCAAATGACTAAACGATAATTTCTAGAAAGGAATTACATTCTAACTGTGAACTGTTTAGCAAGAACGATCAATCCAATTTTATTTGCAAGCTTCTGGAAATTAACGACTAACCAATAATTTCAAACAATTAACCGATTATTTTAAATTTCAGCTCAACAGTTATTTGGACTAGTTAACATTCTCCCACTTGGAGATTTGATTGAGGATCAATCAATCTCCACACCATCCATTCTTCTTTGCCATTGCCATGTTGCTTACGTCTCTACTAGGCCACAAGAAGATCTACTCCATACAAACTTATCAGTATTTATCCGCTTAGTCAAAACATCTGCTAGGTTCTCCTTCGTATGGATTTTCTACAAATCCACATTTCCGTCTTCCATTATTTCTCGAACGAAATGGTACTGGAACCCTATGTGCTTTGTCCTAGAATGAAAGGTTGGATTTCTTACAATGTGCAAGGCACTCTGACTGTCACAATACACAGAAAGTTTCTCTCGCTTGTGCCTGAGCTCCTCCAATAACCTTTGTATCCAAATGGCTTCCTTGCAAGTTTGTGTGGCTGCCATGTATTCTACTTCTGTTGTAGATAAAGCCACAACGGTTTGCAGTTTTGAATTTCCTTTTATCAAGGTCTCCTGCAAAATCCGAATCCACATAGCCCCTGACAGTAAACTCTGCTCGTCCATAATATAATGCAACATCAGAGGTTCCTTTAATGTACCTCATAATCTTATTCACAACTATCCAATGCTTTCCACCAGGATTCGCCATATATCAACTGAGTGCTCCCACTGCTTGTGCAATGTCTGGTCTAGTACATATCATGGTGAACATCAAACTTCCCACTGTTGATGTATACGGTACTCGAGACATCTTCTTTCTCTCTACTTCATTGCTAGGACACATACTTGAGGATAACTTGAAATTAACAGGAAGTTGAGTAGAAATTGGCTTACAATCATACATTTTGAAACGTGGCAAGATTTTCTTCAAGTAGTTCTTCTGAGAAAGCCAAATCTTCTTGTCATTTCTGTCTCGGTGAATTTGCATCTCTATAATCTTATTTGCTGGTCCTAAGTCCTTCATTTCAAACTCCGTAGCCAATTGTGCCTTCAATTCTTGAACTCGATCTTTGTTGGGGCCTGCTACCAACATGTCATCCACGTACAATAGTAAAATGATGAAATCATTATCTTCAAACCTCTTGAAATATGCACAATGGTCTGAACTAAGTTTATTATATTCAAGGCTCATGATTAAGGAAGTTGGGTAGAAATTGGCTTACAATTATACATATTGAAGCGTCACAAGATTTTCTTCAAGTAGTTCTTCTGATAAAGTCAAATCTTCCTGTTATTTTTGTCTCGGTGAATTTGTATCCCTAGAATCTTATTTGCTGGTCCCAAGTCCTTCATTTCAAACTCCCTAGCCAATTGTGCCTTCAATTCTTGAACTCGATCTTTGTTGGGGCCTGCTACCAACATGTCATCCACGTACAATAGTAAAATGATGAAATCATTATCTTCAAACCTCTTGAAATATTCACAATGGTCTGAGTTTGTTGTATTCAAGGCTCATGATGAAGGAATTAAATCTTTTATACCAACACCTTGGTGCCTGTTTGAGACAGTATGGAGATTTGTTCAACCTGCAAACCAAGTTCTCCTTGCATGTTTCAGTAAAACCTTCTGGTTGGAGCATATAAATTTTTTCTTCAAGTTCTCCAAGAAAAATTACAGTTTTCACATCTAACTGCTCAAAATATAAGTCAAATGTAGCACACATCGCCAAGACTACTCTGATTGTTGTAAGTCAAACCACCGGAGAAAATATCTCATTGAAGTCCATATCTTCTCTCTAAGCATATCCTTTCACTACCAATCTTGTACGATACCACTCCACTTGGTCATTGCAATCACGTTTGATCTTGTAGACCCATTTGTTACCAATGACTTTTCTTCCATGTGGTAGTGGTACAAGTTTCCATGTTTTGTTCTTGTGTAGAGCTTCAATTTATTCCTGCATTGTTGTCTTTCACAAAGTAACATCTGAGCTATTTAAAACTTCATAAAATGGCTCTCCATCCTCTGTTAGAAGACAGTGTGCAACATTGATCTTTGTGACATACTTGGAGTACCACGCTGGTGGTCGTCTCTCACGATTTGACCAACGAACTTCTGGAGCCTCGGACTCAACTAGTTTTTGTTCCTCGTGCTCTGGTGCTGCTTCAGAAGAATCTGAATCTTCTTTTTCTATATTATTTTTCACATATACCGGTGCAAGTCTTTGTCTTTTCATTTATAGTGTTATCATCCTCATTTCTCCTTTGCAATTGATATTCTACAAAAATAACATCTTTATTGATGACAATCTTGTGGGCAGTGGGGTCCCACAAACGATGGCCCTTTACTCCATCAGCATACCCTAAGAAGATACGCCTCCTAGATTTTGGATCTAACTTGTTCTTTCTTGGGCACTGTACATCACCTACACATGACATCAAAATGCATGTAGGTAGGAGTAATCAGCTGACTTTCCAGTCCACATTTCTATCGCTGTCTTCCCAATTGTTGTGGACGGTGACCGATTTATTATATAACATACATTTTTGGCTGCTTCTGCTCAAAATGAATTGGATAGACCAGCAGTTCTCAACATAGCTTTTATCCTTTCTGTAAGAGTTCTGTTCATCCGTTCTATCACTCTATTTTGTTGAGGAGTATATGCCACCGTGAACTGCCTCTCAATACCTTCTTGCTTACAGAAAGTAAGAAACTCGCTATCTGTATACTCTCCACTATTATTTATCCTTAAGCACTTGATCTTTTCACCGTATTCAAGTTTTGCCTGTGCTTTGTATTCCTTGAACACTGGAAACACATTTGACTGTTTCTTGATTGGATGCACCCGACATCTCTTGGAATAATCATCAATGAAAGTCACTATGTACTTTGCACCTCCTATGGATATGTCTGGTGATTCCCAAATATCAGAGTGAACTAAGTCTATATTGCATTTACTTCTAGCAATAGATCTACTAAACTTTAATCTATGCTGCTTACTTATAACACAATGCTCGCAAAATGGTAAGCTTACCGATTTGAGCCTTAGAAGCAATTTTTGCTCAGATAGAACCTTCAAACCTTGTTCTAACATGTAGCCAATTGACTCTTCTCCATTTGATGCAACACACGCATCAGCTTCCTATAGTGTTTCCCCTTTAAGCATGAATAGATTAGCACCGATCTTTTCTGCCTTCATCAACACACGCATTAGCGCCTCTGGTAATCTTCATGATCTCATTTTCAACATGAGTTTTGCACCCATGACTATCTATTTGTCCCAAAGACAAAAGATTTTTCTTTAGGCTTTTGACATGTAGTACCTCCTCAATTGTGCTAATTTACCATCAAATATATTTATTTTGATAGTTTCAATACCAGCGATCTCCAAGGCATGATCATTACCCATTTATACAGATCCTCTTGAGATAAGTTCATATATGTGGAACCATTTTCTCTGATAGATCATGTGCTCGATAGCTCCTAAGTCTATAAGCCAGACGTCAGATAGTCGTTTTTTGCCTTTTGAAACAATCTTTGCCTCATTGTAGAGAATTTCGCCATCAGTCGAGGTATTTGCTATACACCCCTGAGCATTTGATGACTCAGGTTCTTTGCCCTCTCTTCTATTCTAGTTGTTCCAACACTCTTTCTTGATGTGCCTTTTCTTGCCACAGTTGTAGCATTTAATATTCTTCTTATTTCTTAATTTTGATCTACATGATTATGACTCCCACTGGGCCACGTTTTGTTGATCTCCTTCTTGTCACAGATAGTGATTCTGGTTGTTGTGAGCTTACTTGTCTGTTTTCCTTATTTTTTCGCATGCTCTCCTCATTTAATACGGAGGCTGTAACATCATTAAAGACTAGACTTTCTGCTGGATTGTTGTTCGTTAGGTTGATGATGAGTTGATCATACGAATCTAGTAAACTTTGAAATAGAAGCTTCGTACGTTCATTTTCCTCTGTATTATGACCCAACGTTGTGAGTTGTGAAAATATATTCTTCAAGGTGTTGATGTGGTCAGTCACCGATGTAGATTCCACCATTTGAAGAGTACAGAGTCTCCTCTTTAAGAAGATCTTATTGTGTAGCGACTTGGCCTCGTACAATTTTTTGAAAGTGTCCCATAATTACTTTATTGTCCTTTTCTTTGCCACACTGGATAATACTCCATCCGTAAATGTCAAGTGTAGATCAGCAATGGTTTTGCCGTCTATCTCGTTCCACTTGTCATCAGTTATCTCCGTGGGCTTTTCTCCAACTGCTGCCAAGCAATTATTTTTCCTCAATATAGCTTTTATCTCCATTTTCCACAACGAAAAATTTTTTCCGTTGAACTTCTCAATTTCATATTTTGCCGCCATCGCTTTTCCCCACAAACTAACTTTGGTAGGATCAGCTCCCATCGTTTCATGTGAATAGTAACCATATACGTTAATAGTACCGTATACGTGAACAATGTCGTATGCGTGAATAGTACTTTTACATGAACAGTACCTGACTCCAAAAAATACAACTAATAGCTCTGATACCACTGTTAGGAAATTGATGGGTGAAGCAGGGCCGCAACTAAAATGAAATTGGAAGAAAATAAAGAACAAGAAGAAAGAGGACACCAAAAAATTATGTGGTTCGGCTTTTAGTCTAAGTTCACGGGCGAAGCCAGAAGGAAAATATTTTACTAGTGATATGAGGATTACAAGTATTGTAATATTTTAGCTCACTATTCAGAACCTCAATACACCCAATCTCTCACTCACTAGACTCATAAGAGCTTTATAATTTTAAGCCTTTAAAATTACTCAAGCTCCTTACTTTCTCTCTCACGAATTTTGGATGTCTAAATGAGGTTGGGAAGCCCTCTTTATGTAGCCAAAATTTTGGCTTCTTTTTTTTTTATAATAAGTCAACCCGACACGACCAAGAATGACGGGCCGTGTTGAATGGCATGGCACTGCCCATCTAGCCATGACTTTAACAAATTCTACATTTTTTTTTCTTTTTGTAGAAAGTAATTATTTAAGATTACCATGTACAGTGTACTTACAATAATTTTTGAACTTCTACATACACGTACATAACATATATTAAGATTTTTTTTTTGTAAATACATGATAACTTTTTTAAATGAATAAATGAATTTAAGTTAAAAAAAAACGTACATGCACCAAGGTAACATAAGTAATTGAAATATAAATTGTTCTTAAATTGATAAATATCAATTTACCGATAAATTAATAACTTATTCATTTTATTGGTAAATAAATGATTTCATTAAAATAATTTTTTCTTAGTCCCTACAAAAAATCATAGAACTTTTAAGGATTTTAATGATTTATTTATTTATTATTATTATGTTCTTTTTGGGGCAAGGTCGGGCTATGTAATGATAAATTTGAAGCAAGATGTAACGATGCATCTGAAGCATTATAGTCTTAATGCATATTTGAAATCTAAAGTAGACCATGGCACCCCCCCTACAAACCTCTTAAAGCTCTTCCAAAAATTTGCATAACCAATTGTAAATTCATTAGCACCTCCATTATTGAGAAAAATAAATCTTCAAAAGAAAAAAATTGATCCCCTTAAATCTCATTCTTTCAATCTTTTATTACTGGTTAAAACTTTCAAGTGTATGTTTTTTGTTCAAATAATTTATTTTATTTCTACAAGAGGAAACCAAAAATAAAGGAACAGACATAGACATACGACCCAAATCTATTTTTCTAACAATCTCCCTTGTCCAAAATTTAAAGTGCAATTACAAGTAAAAGAAATCTACTTGAAAATCACCCAGTCAAGCTCTGGTTTGGTGAGATTTGTTAATATATATGTTTTTATAATGTTGATTTTGATGATAACAAACAAAATTAAGAATGATTAAGTTTTTTAAAAGCTCAAATTATTTTTTTATACATTTTAAATAAATCATTATTTCACATTATAAAAGTTTTATATTTAATGGAAAAATAATTTTATGAAATTGGTTGTTTTTCAAGTTTATGGTCTAATTGAAAGAGTTTTGAAAATTTTGAAATTAACAAGTATTGCTTGGAATTCTGGAGAAGGACTTATATGAAAAGTTTCATTTTTTGGGCCATAATGTAGTTATAAAATGTTTTGGAGTAACATTATAATTTTAAAAAATAGTTCACTGTAGCAGTCACTGTAGCAATCATTGTGTTTGTTTTCTCTCCCCTTACTATCTTATTATTGTACTTTATTGAATTTATTATTTTTTATTCCATTAAGGCATTATATTAAATTGTTGTGTGGTTTGCTTAGCTTAATTTATAAAATCTCAATTCACCCCCCTACTGGGTTGCCTAGTTAGTTTTTCAAGATTTTCTTATTTTAACTTAAAGAAAAATAAATATTCTTGGTTCCATTTAGTTTGCGACACTAGCGGTTCTCTATGGTGATACACTTTAAATGTTGGAGTAGAGTTTCCTTTTGGTAATTACTGTTTAGAATATTTCGGTCATCTTAATTTTGTCAATGCCTAGCTATACTAAACATTTTCCGGTACATGTTCACAATATTTTGGATGTTTTGAAAATAAGAATATATTTAATAGTTAAAACACCTTTACCATGCAAAAACATGAAAGATTGATAGATTAGAGAAATTAGGTTTTTGAATAACGAAAGTTTATTACAAAATTCTGAATGAATAAAATTAGGGATTGGGTCCTTTTATGCTAATTCTAAATATCGTGAATTTGTTAAAAATTTTAAAATTTAAATTTTTAAAAACATGAAAGAAAAATGATAACTTCGTGATGCCCACGAATACAACACAGCACTGTCACAAGATTTTTTAAAAATAAAAATTAATTTAGAAGCAAGTAGTTAAATCTTATACATACAACGACATTGGCATAAGATTTTCACGGCAACTGGATTTACTGATTTAAAATGACCTTAATTTGTGGGTTTTTGTTGATAAAGAATGACTTTTTTTTTTTTTTTTGGGTTTGCAGTAGGATAAAGTCTAATAAATTATTTAGCTCCCACCTGTCCTAAATTTTGAATTCGGGTGACAGTTAAATGCATCTACTTGAAAAAAGGTTTTTGATGATCAATAAAATAAAAAAAGAAGGCTGATGGAGGATGGTTGCTTGAGATTAATAGGACACCTTTGGGAGCTCATAAGTTGGCTATGGGAGTTCATTTTGAGCGTATAATTTACTGTTGTGAAGCTCCTGACGATAACCAAAAGGTTCATAACTGCTCTGCTCATGGTCAGACTGAGTTCCACATCTTTCTTGTTTTCTCAATTTGAGTGCATATTAATTATTTTTATATTATTTTTATTATTTTTACGATTTTTATTTTTTTAGATATTAGATTTAACTGTATTTTTTTATTTTTCTTACTTAGATTAGGATAATTTTATTATAAAATAATATTTCAAATTTACCTATTTTAACAAATTAAATTTAGGATAACTGAAAGTTATCTTAGTTTTTCACAACGAAAACTGAGGTTAGTAGACTAAGCAAAGCCCACAAAATAAATCAAATTCTTACAGTAATTTTTTTAATTTATTTAAAAGGTAGAGATAGATAACGTCCAAATCAAAATTTTAGCCTCAAATTTGTGAGGATTTTAACTCTAGTGACTGGTTAACAATTCCTCTCAATCAAGTCCTACGATAAAGCTCTGGTCGATCTTAATACCAATAATTAAGGCCTCACTTGCTAAGATGCTCTAAATGTTACTTTCAATGAATGATTTCAATGAATGAATCAATGTGACTTTTTTTGCTAAAAAGAAAAGAAAGAAAGTAAAAGAAACTCAAGGATCGTGTCCAAATGACTAATTACTACTTTCAATTTCCAGTACATAAGCTAAATACTACTTTCAATTTCGTGAAACATGCCAGTGCAATTAAACGACAGGTTTTTTTTTTTCCCTCAAATTCACACTTAGAACTTAATGCCGTTAACCAGGACTAGGGATGGCAACTGGATCGCTCCATAATGGATATCCATAATATCCATCCAATTGGATCGGATAATATCCATCCAAAAATTTTTGGATCTTGAAATGGATATTTTAAAATTATATCCAGATGGATATGGATAATTATTTTTATCCAATGGATAACCGTTTAACCCAATACAAGTTTAAAAAATTTTAATTTTATAAAATAAAAAATAAAAAATATAATAAACAAACAATTGTAAAAATATTATATTAACTAGCGAAAAATTTAAATTCCTCTTATATTAAAAACTAAAATTTTCAAAATTATCCTTTAATTTTTTAACTTATTTAATATTATTAATAATTATTATTTTATTTATTAATTTAATATTATAAATAGACTTCCACTGGAAAGTCGCCGGACCACCACCGGACTTCGCCGGAAGTTCGCCGGACTACCGCCGGACCTCGCCGGAATTTCGCCGGACCACCGCCGGACCGCCATTTTATTATATATATATATATATATATATATATATATATATATATATATATATATATATTAATATAAATAATTTAATAACCAAATTTAATATCAAAATTTTAATTATTTTATATTTTATTTTTATATAATAAAAATAAAATATCCATGAATCTCCATAGTTTTATGGATATATCCATTATGGATAATTATGGATTTGTGTTTGGATGGATATTATCCATCCATAATTAGATATTTGTCATCTCTAACCAGGACCCCACAAACTTAGACGCTTCAAATATTACTCTCAATGAATGTGATTTTCTTTTGTTTCCCAGAAAAAAGGGTAAATCCTAAATTTAAATTTTTAAAAATGTCCGTCTCTAGTAAAAAACAGTGAAAACTATACAAAATAATACTGTTGAGGGAAAAAGATAGCTATACTTCGATAGTTTGGGAAAATGATCATATAAACTCCCGTATTTTTTATGGAAGATACCAAGATCTCATTTGAAAAATAATACCCTTAATTTATTGTAAAAATTATCATGCGGACTTCAACATTTTCAATAAACATTCTTATAAAATATTTTTAATATTTAAAATAATTAAAAATGCAATGATTACATTTATTTTGACAATATAATTGTACTGTTCATAAAGAATTTAAATATTTTGTTTTTTAATACTAAAACATTTTTTAAATATTGAAATTTTAAAATCTATATTTTATTACCTTTATTTTAATATTATATTACCATTATTATAAGATATTGGAGTTTTTTTTTTCTTTTGGGGATTAATAGAGTCAAAGAGTAGATTAGCCGAGAAGAAGTTTTGGTGTCTTTTATTGAAAACTTGGGGTCAACATAACTATTTCTCCAATCTTTAGGTTGTAGTCGTCCTTTTCGCAACAAGCAAAAGCTCTATCGGTGACGAGAAGGAGATCAACAGAACGTGGCCCCAGTGGGAGTAACAATCATGGTAGATCAAAATCCAGAAGAAAGAAGAATATTAAATGTTACAACTGTGGCAAGAAAGGGCACGTCAATAAATAGTGTTGGAACAACCAGAAGAGAAGAGAAGGCAAAGAATCTAAGTCATCAAATACTCAGGGGTGTGGAGCAAGTACTTCAAATGTTGGCAAAATTCTCTACAGTGACACAACAATTATTTCAGAAGGCAGAAAATGACTATCTGTCGTTCAGCTCATTCTTTATCAACAAAAAAACACAAGTTAAAGTCATTTTAAATCAAGTAAATCAAGTTTCCCTGAAAATCTTATGGCAATGTTGTTGTATCTATAAGATTAAACTACTTATTTCTAAATTAATTTTTATTTCTTTAAAATCTTGTAACAGTGCTATGCTGTATTAGCGGGCATCACGAAGTTATCATTTTTCTGATAGAATATAATTTTTAACAACAAAAACTGAGGTTAATAGACTAAGCAAAGCCCACAAAATAAATCAAATTCTTAAAGTAATTTTTTAATTTATTTAAAAGTTAGTGATAGATAACGTCCAAATTAAAATTTTAGCCTCAAATTCGGTCAGGATTTTAACACTAGTGACTGGTTAACAATTCCTCTCAATCAAGTCCATCGATAAAGCTCTGGTCGATCTTAATACAATATTAAGGCCTCACTTGCTAAGATGCTCTAAATGTTACTTTCAATGAATGAATCAATGTGACTTTTTATGCTAAAAAGAAAAGAAAGAAAGAAAAAGAAACTCAAGGATCGTCCAAATGACTAATTAATCAGAATGGACAAATTGAAATTAAAGCCAATGGCAATCATTTTCCAGTACATAATCTAAATACTACTTTCAATTTCGTGAAACATGCCAGTGCAATTAAACGACAGGTTTTTTTTTACTCAAATTCACACTTAGAACTTAATGCCGTTAACTAGGACCCCACTAACGTTTTTTTGGTTTTTTGAAAGGGGACCCCACAAACTTAGACGCTTTAAATATTACTCTCAATGAATGTGATTTTCTTTTCTTTAAAAAAAAGGGTAAATCCTAAATAAATTTTTAAAAATGTCCGTCTCCATTAAAAACAGTGAAAAATCTATAAAATAATATTGTTGAGATAAAAAGATAGCCATACTTATATGGTTTGGGAAAATGATCATATAAACTCCCGTATTTTCAATGAAAGAGACCAAGATCCCATTTTAAAAGTAATACCCTTAATTTATTGTAAAAATTATCATGTAGACTTCCACATTTTCAATAAACATTCTTTTAAAATATTTTTAATATTTAAAATAATTAAAAATGCAATGATTACATTTATTTTAGTAATATATTTGTATTGTTTTATAAAGAAGTTAAATATTTTACTTTTAATACTAAAACATTTTTAAATATTGAAATTTTAAAATCTATATTTTATTACCTTTATTTTAATATCATATTACCATTATCATAAGATATTGGAGTTTTTTTTTTCTTTTGGCATTAATAGAGTCAAAGAGTAGATTAGCCGAGAAGAAGTTTTAGTGTCTTTTATTGAAAACTTGGGGTCTACATAACTATTTCGTCAATCCTTAGGTTGTAGCTGTCCTTTTCGCAAAAAGAAAAAGCGCTATCAGTGACGAGAGGGAGATCAACGGAACGTGGCCCCAGTGAGAGTCAATATCATGGTAAATCAAATTTCAGAAGTAAGAAGAATGTTAAATGCTACAACTACGGTAAGAAATGGCACGTCAAGAATAACTGTTGAAACAACCAGAAGAGAAGAGAAGGAAAAGAATTTGGGTAATCAAATGCTCAGGAGTGTGTAGCAAATATTTCAAATGATGCCAAAATTCTCTACAGTGAAGCAACAATTGTTTCAGAAGGCAGAAAACGACTATCTGACGTTTGGCTCATTCTTTATAAAAAAAAACACACACACAAGTTCAGGTCATTTTAAATCAAGTAAAACAAGTTACCGTGAAATCTTATGCCAATGTTGTCGTATGTATAAGATTTAACTACTTGTTTCTAAATTAATTTTTATTTTTTTAAAATCTTGTAACAGTGCTGTGTTGTATTAGTGGTCATCACGAAGTTATCATTTTTTTCTGATAGAATAATATTTTTAACTACACAAACTGAGGTTAGTAGACTAAGCAAAGCCCACAAAATAAATCAAATTCTTACAGTAACTTTTTTAATTTTTTTAAAAGGTAAGGATAGATAACGTCCAAATTAAAATTTTAGCCTCAAATTTGGTCAGGATTTTAACTCTAGTGACTGGTTAACAATACCTCTCAATCAAGTCCTACGATAAAGCTCTGGTCGAACTTAATACCAACAATTAAGGCCTCACTTGCTAAGATGCTCTGAATGCTACTTTCAATGAATGAACCAATGTGACTTTCTTTGCTAAAAAGAGAGGAAAGAAAGGAAAAGAAGCTCAAGGATCGTCCAAATGACTAATTAATCAGAATGGACAAATTGAAATTAAAGCCAATTGCAATCATTTTCCAGTACATAACCTAAATACTACTTTCAATTTCGTGAAACATGCCATTGCAATTAAACGACATGTTTTTTTACCTCAAATTCACACTTAGAACTTAATGCCGTTAACTAGGACCCCACAAACTTAGACGCTTTAAATATTACTCTCAATGAATGTGATTTTCTTTTCTTTGAAAAAAAGGGTAAATCCTAAATTTAAATTTTTAAAAATGTCCGTCTCCATTAAAAAAAACAGTGAAAACTCTATAAAATAATACTGTTTAGGGAAAAAGATAGTTATACTTTGAAGGTTTGGGAAAATGATCATATAAACTCCCGTATTTTCAATGAAAGATACCAAGATCCCATTTTAAGAATAATACCCTTAATTTATTGTAAAAATTATAATGTAGACTTCCACATTTTCAATAAACATTCTTTTAAATATTTCTAATATTTAAATAATTAAAAATGCAATAATTACATTTATTTTAATAATATATTTGTATTGTTTATAAAGAATTTAAATTTTTACTTTTAATACTAAAACATTTCTTAAATATTGAAATTTTAAAATCTATATTTTATTACTTCATTTTAATATTATATGACCATTCTTATAAGATATTGGAGTTTTTTTTTTCTTTTGGGGATTAATAGAGTCAAAGAGTAGATTATCGGAGAAGAAGTATTGGTGTCTTTTATTGAAAACTCAAGGTCTACATAAGTATTTCTCCAATCCTTAGGTTGTAGTTGTCCTTTACGCAACAAGTAAAAGCACTATCGGTGACAAGATGGAGATCAACAGAATGTGGCCCCAGTGGAAGTCACAATCATGGTAGATCAAAATCCAGAAGTAAGAAGAATATTAAATACTAGTGTTGTGGCAAGAAAGGGCATGTCAAGAAATAGTGTTGGAACAACCAGAAAAGAAGAGAGAGCAAAGAACCTGAGTCATCAAATGCTCAAGGGATTGTAGCAAGTACCTCGAATGATGGCAAAATTCTCTACAGTGAGCCAAAAACTGTTTTAGAAGCAGAAAACGACTATCTGACGTTTGGATCACTCTTTATCAACACAAACACACAAGTTAAGGTCATTTTAAATCAAGTTGCCGTGAAAATCTTATGCCAATGTTATTGTATGCATAAGATTTAACTGCTTGTTTCTAAATTAATTTTTATTTCTTTAAAACCTTGAAACAGCGCTGTATTGTATTAGCGGGCATCACGAAGTTATCATTTTTCTGATAGAATATAATTTTTAACAACAAAAACTGAGGTTAGTAGACTAAGCAAAGCCCACAAAATAAATCAAATTCTTACAGTAATGTTTTTAATTTATTTCAAAGGTAGAGGTAGATAACGTCCAAATTAAAATTTTAGCCTCAAATTCGCTCAGGATTTTAATTCTAGTGACTGGTTAACAATACCTCTCAATCAAGTCCTACGATAAAGCTCTGGTCGATCTTAATACCAATAATTAAGGCCTCACTTGCTAAGATGCTCTAAATGTTACTTTCAATGAATGAATCGATGTGACTTTTTTTGCTAAAAAGAAGAGAAAGAAAGTAAAAGAAACTCAATGATCGTCCAAATGACTAATTAATCAGAATGGACAAATTGAAATTAAAGCCAATGGCAATCATTTTCCAGTACATAATCTAAATACTGCTTTCAATTTCGTGAAACATGCCAGTGCAATTAAACGACAGGTTTTTTTCCTCAAATTCACACTTAGAACTTAATGCCGTTAACTAGGACCCCACTAACTTTTTTTAGGTATTTTGAAAGGGGACCCCACAGACGACTTAAATATTGTACTCAGTGAATGTCATTTTCTTTTCTTTCAAAATAAAGGGTAAATCCTAAATTTAAATTTTTAAAAATGTCCGTCTCCATTAAAAACAGTGAAAAATCTATAAAATAATATTGTTGAGGTAAAAAGATAGCTATACTTCTATGGTTTGGGAAAATGATCATATAAATTCCTGTATTTTCAATGAAAGACACTAAGATCCCATTTTAAAAATAATACCCTTAATTTATTGTAAAACTTATCATGTAGACTTCCACATTTTCAATAAACTTTCTTTTAAAATATTTTTAATATTTAAAATAATTAAAAATGCAATGATTACATTTATTTGAATAATATATTTGTATTGTTTATAAAGAATTTAAATTTTTTCCTTTTTAATACTAAAACATTTTTGAAATATTGAAATTTTAAAATCTATATTTTATTACGTTTATTTTAATATTATATTACTATTATTATAAGATATTGGAGTTTTTTTTCTTTGGGGGATTAATAGAGTCAAAGAGTAGATTAGTCGAGAAGAAGTTTTGGTTTCTTTTATTGAAAACTTAAGGTCTACATAACTATTTCTCCAATCCTTAAGTTGTAGCTGTCCTTTTCCCTTTTTTTTTATATAAAAATAGAGTTTTGACATAAGAATATTGGAGTTAGGCCTTCCTTTGTTTGATAGTTTCTTTTTTTTATCAGTTTGTTTGAATTTTTTTGCATTTCAAAGGGTAAGGCTCATTGCATCCTTCTAATTGACAATTTTCATTTCCATAAAAGCCCTTGCTCTTACCAGGTTCACCTAAAAAAAGAATCTCTATTAAAATAATTAATAGGTTACATTCTCTTGTGTTTGGAACCACTAAAAATTCAATATTTAAAGAGTAATTTGTCATTTTAATTAGATTTAGAAACTTTTATTTATTAGGGAGAATATCCCACTTTTGATGAAACAGAAATGTTGAAAAGATGGAGAAATACGAGCTTCTAAAAAGTGAAATTTATTAATGAAAATCCAAATGACAAAACTAAGATTTTGCGACTCTTTTATACAAATCCTAATTATTGTGAATTTACCAAATAGGTTGACCTCAAAATATTACTAGATAATAAAATTGTTGTAACTCAATCAAATAAAACAAAATAAACGACACCTAAATTTGATATCTAAAAAAAATTTAGATAAAGATCTTCAAAGTACGTGATAAGCAAAATAAAAATATATCTTAAACTTGCAAAATGACCAATATTGACACCACAACAGAAATGGCTTTTTGCAACAAAAATATTTTGTTGCCTAAAGTGCCAATTTTGTTGCCATAGGTTATTGCTACAAAAATAAGCTTGTCGGCCCGGTCGTCGGCCTAGCACTGTCGCCCTCTATGTTTAACAACATATCAAAATATTTCTCGCCTCAAACTTCCTTTCGCAACAAAACAGATTTGTTGTGAAGGAGTCTTCAACTTGTTTAGAGAATAATTTGGCAACAAACATTTTTGTTGCGCTAAACAGTTTTACACAACAAAATTATTTTGTTTCTATATAATTATTTACTACAAAACTAATTTGTTGCTAAGAAATAAAGTACATTTTATAAAAAAAAAACGTGTACCAACAAAGGTGTTTGTTAGCTAAGATCATTTTAGGCAACAAAACTACTTTGTTTCTTTATGTTGAATATTTTACAAATTTGCAATAAATATTTAAATATTTTTAGAAACAAATCAATTTTGTCATTAAAAAATACTACAATTTTTTTTTAATAATATCATGGTATAAAAGGAAGCAAACCAAGTTCGTTGGGAAAGATACCAACTTTTTCCCCCACCATGACAATAATAAACTAGAAATATATGTTGGGAAATCTAACAAAAAAATCATTAATGTCACTGAACTAATTTAAAAGTTAAAGGCCCTTTCAGTATCCAAGCTATATATATATACAAAACTGACTTTAAGAATCACATATGATAGTCAAATACAAAAGTGGATTGTCATCTATCCCAAAAATGTAATGAGCAAAAATTATAAACGATCTCTAATTACAACTACTCCAAACTCCAAATACTTAAAGATATGACATGCACCAGCAATAACCAAAAAGATCAAGTGATGATCAATTCAAAATACTAACAAGTTCAAGATACTCTAAGGACATCATTGAAATGAGTAATCATTGAGTAGCTGAATCTGTAAAGCGAAAAGCAGATCCTTGAGAAGAAAAAAATTGCTGCATCATACCCTCAAATTGGGACAATCTGGACTCCAATTGATCAATAGTCTTCTTTTGCTCTTGAAGCTCAACATCTTGTGAATCCAATATACTTTGTTGTGAAGATATAATACCATGCAATCTGTCAGCCTCAGAAGTATCAACACCATGGTTTGAAGTTGGGCATGGTCCGTTGCCAAGTCCTCGAAATAGCCTGATTTCTTTCCAAGTACTTCAATGCATATTTCCCTTTGAGTTAGTGGTTTTGCTTCTTCAGGATCGATTTGTTGCTGTTGTTGTATCTCTACCATTTGGTTCTATACATAAAGCTTCGTTAGTAAATGAAGGAAGAAAACAAAGAATTTTATTAATTAAATAGTTGAAATTTAATCCATTGGTCATGGAATTAATTTGTATTAAGGCATAAATTGAAAAAAAAGAAACTTGCTGTTATACTTATAAATCTAATTATTTGATATTTCAAATAATAAAGTTAATTAGAGCATGAAAGAAAAATTAAGAAAAAAAAACTCAATGAGTAAACTTTTATCAACAGTATGTAGGTGATAAGAAATAATAAAATTAAAAATTTTATTTCCAATAAAGCATCTTACATGGTTTAAGTGTGCCACCTCATTCACCCAACCTTTTGTCTTGCTGAAATGAGTGACACGAAATAATTCTATTTCACCATCAACCATGTCATCCTCAAGATAATTAACAAAAGGTCTTGATCCCCCACAATGGACATATGGGAGCTTAGCACGATTAGCTTTGTTTTTGGTAGATTGAGTCTACATTAAAAAAATATAACAGTAGAAAATAAGATACATATACAAGCATATTGACAACTAATTGGACAATTTAAAGTTCATAATATAAATATCATTGGACCTGGAAACTTGCGGAATTGTAAATGTTATGACAAAGCCAAGCCCAATCATCTGGACATATGCCTGGATATGAATGCTTAAGTGCCTCTTCAAAGGATGGATAATCCAAGAAATGATCATACATCCAATGTCTCATATCCCGATATCTCCCACCCATAATGTTATTCACACATCGACGAACATGTGGTAAGTTCAAATCAATCTCAAACTTTGACTGAATTTAGGAAAAAAAGATATCTCAGTTTATAATTTTAAAAAATGACAGATGAAGAATATTAATAATCAGAAGTACTTACTAATAGTCGATCTAACAAAACCTGCTTCTCTGATTATGGAATCTTGCTCCATTTCTCATGTTGAAGAGGTGCAAACCTTCTAACCAAATATCCACACTCACTTGACAACATGGAAGAGTACTTATGACCTACTGGCCTATTAGTCTCAGGAGAGATACGTAGTTTTATCTTTCCAGATAATTGCACAATGTCATCTGTTTTTTTTCCACATGAGGGGCCACGCGTTCTTTTCTTTATTGGCTGAATATCTATTATATATATATACATATATATATAACATGTATTAGTATAAGAAATAACATATTGTATGTTATATTTTTAAAAAAAAAATCCTACCAATTAAACTCTTTAAATACCAAATTCTAGAGTTGTAACAGCACCTTGCACAAACTCTTGGCTGGGCATAATAGGCTGAGATTGGGGAATTGTAGATGCGACAACAGTTTCTGCTCTTACACATTTGGTAACTCTATGTCTAGGACCCATCTAGTAATTATTAAAATTATACATTAGAGTTTATTAATAATCAACATAAAAATAAATCAAGATAACTATAATTTTGTCAAAGAAATTATAACATGAAAGATATTTGAATAAAATTTTCATATTCAATTAATAACAACCACTTGTATTCTTCACAATATCTTATACGCACTTATCAAAATTTTAACCATTAATTCACATTTTTAAACAAGAACTAACTAAAACTAAACAAGAGAGTATAATATGAACAAAACAAAAAGGATAAAAGTAAGTTAAAAGACAACCGTGCATGAAGGAGTGAAAGGACAAGTCAGTTTGATTGCTCAAGAATCCCTTAAGAATACTTAGCTGCATGAAAGAAAGATATAAGAATTAGAATATAAAAGTTAGTAAACCAATAAATTAATTTCATATTAAATAATAATACAAGAAAGCTTACACTATATATATATATAAAATACAACAAAGAAAACATGAATGCTTACACTTGAAGCTGGTAATAAAGCATTACACATACGATTAAAAGTCAATGCCACTATCATCATAATTCTTATTTAACTCTTCTTCACTGCCGAAGAAATATTCCTCCATTGTTTCATCTTCATCTTCCTCTTCAACAAGTTTGAAATCATTTGCATCATGATCTCTTGCCTTTTCAGCATACACAATTGATAAAATGACTTGTGGAGCAACTTCATTTCTATTATACAATTGTGCATTAGGATGTTCAAGTTGGACAAAGAGAACAAAGTCAGATGACTCATTCTGCTGATACACTTGCTCATTTGCACTCCACCTTCCATTTTCATCTTCATTTAACCTTTCTTTCTCTTGAACATCCCACAAACCCCTATGTTGCACCTTTTCTACAACCTTCCAGCCCACTCCTAACTTTGGATCATCGGTATAAGAAACTTGTTGTGCTTGAATAGCCAGCACAAAAGGATCTTCTTTATACCAAGTTCGAGTTATATTGATAGAAGTAAGGTGGAAATCACGATTAATTCTTTTTTTTCTTAAGATTAGTGTCAAACCAATCACACTTAAATAGAACTACTCGACAACTAAAAGGATATATTAATTCTATAACATTACTGAGTGCACCATAAAAGTCAATTTCTTCATTGTCATGCTCCACTGGCACCATTACTCCATTATTTTGAGTAGTACGATGCTCATCTCGACTTGTGACAAGAAATCGCACTCTATTCACAATACAACCAGAATAACTAAAAACTCTAACACCTGGTCCACAAGCTAAAGCATATAGTTCATCATTTATTGTTGAAGATCCCTCATCCTGTAATTGTCTCATCTATAAAACATAAACTAATTTATTATAAGCTTGTTATAATAAAGTTAAAAGAATAACTAATTAATTTGACAGCTAGAATTACTTACATGTGCTGCAAGCCACTTAGGAAAGAGTAATTGCTGTCTTTTATTTAAATTAGCACCACTTTCTCTTTGTAATAACCGTTTGTGCTCACTATAATTTGAACAGATATATTATGATATGTTATATATAAATATATTTATATAAATTAAATAAAATGACTAATATATTTTATGCTTACTCTAGGTATTCCTGGACTTCATCACAGTTGTTCAAAACATACCAATGTGCAATGTCAATCTCTTGTTGTGATAACTCAATCTAAGCTTTACCAAAAGGTCGAACATTCTGATAGAAGACTGAAAGTCCTCCAACTCTTTGTCCACCATCATCATTTCGCTCAACACGGTTAAATTTGGTTTCAATAGAATCTAAATATAATGAACAAAAAGACAGCGATTCATTTATGATATAGGCCTCGGCAATCGATCCTTCAGGTTGAGCTTTATTCTTTACATAGCTCTTATACCAACCTAAAGCCCTGTTCGACAACAAATGATAAATTTTAAAAAGTAACTTGTGAATGTAATTTAAATATAATAAAAATATTATAATCAAATAATGTGATTACCTTTCAATCGGGTACATCCATCTTAATGCAACAGGACCGGCATATTTTGCTTCGCGTGGTAAGTGCACAACTAAATGCACCATTATGTCAAAGAATGCAGGTGGGAAAATTCGCTCAAGCTTGCAAAGTATCAATACAATCCCCTCCTCTAATTTATCCAACTCACTTTTATATAGTGTTTTTGCACACAACTGTCTGAAAAAGTTACAAAGTTCAATAATGGCTGAGCAAATATCTTTCCGTAAATATGGACGTATTCCAATTGGAAGGATTTGTTGTAACAAAACATGACGGTCATGGCTTTTCAAACCTGATACTTTTGCATCCTTGATGCTGACACAATTAGATATATTTGCAGCATACCCATCTGGAAACTTCACTGACTTAAGAAATTGACAAAATTCTCTTTTCTCATTTAAAGTCAGTGTATATGAAGCATGAGGTTTTAAAAGTTTGTTTCCTTCTTGTTTTAGATGCAACTCTTTCTTTATCTTCAAGTCCTCCAAGTCAAGCCTTGCTTTACCAGTATCTTTAGTTTTCCCCTCAATATTCAACAAAGTTCCAACTAAACTATCACATATATTTTTTTCAATATGCATAACATCCAAAATATGTCTTATTTTCAACTTGGACCAATATTCCAACTCAAAAAATATGCTCTTCTTTGTCCAATTTAAATCACTTGCACTACGTTTTCGCTTTCTATCTTTGTTATTTTCATTTTTTCCAGGCCTAGCTTCATTTATCTTCTCCAATTGCCTTAGAATGTCATCTCCTAAATACTCCTTAGGTGCTGGATCAAATTCAAAATCACCATCATGTTCTCTACTAGCTCTCCATGAATGACCATGTGGCAAATATCGACGATGACCCATGTAGCATATCTTACTATTCAACTTCCGTGAAGATGTTTCTACATTACAAATCGGGCAAGCTTTATAACCTTTAGTGCTCCATCCAGATAAATTTCCATATGCAGGAAAATCATTAATAGTCCACATCACTGCAGCATGCACATGAAAAGTTTGTCTAGTGGATGCATCAAAGGTTTCGACACCATGATTCCACAACTCTTTTAATTCATCTATTAACGGCCTTATGTAAACATCAATATCCCTACCTGGTGCTTTTGGTCCTGGGATGAGTAGCGACATCATCATGAATGAATCTTTCATGCATTTCCATGGTGGTAAATTATATGGCACAAGTATGATTAGCCACATACTATAAGAATTATGCACGTTACCAAAAGGATTGAATCCATCTGTTGCAAGACCCATCTTGACATTATGAGGCTCTTGTGCGAACCAAGGATATAACCTATCAAATTCTTTCCATGCTTCCCCATCAGCAAGATGTCTTAAAATACCTTCCTCAGCAACTCTCTTCTCTTGATGCCACCTCATATCCCGTGTTGTATGCCTAGATATAAATAATCTTTGTAATCTTGGTTTTAAAGGGAAATAACGTAACACTTTATGCGGTACTTTCTTTTTACTGTCTTCAAACTTGTACCTCGGTTCACCACAGTATGGACACTTCTCTAATGCCTCATATTCTTTCCAAAATAAAGCACAGTCATACTTACATGCATGTATGACTTCATACCCTAAGCTCAAGTCATTCAACATTTTTTCTGCATCATAAGTAGTACTTGGTAGTGTTGTGCCTTCTGGGAATGCCTCTTTCAACAATTGGATAATCATATCTATTGCTTTGTTGCTCAATTTATTAAGAACTTTTATATGCATTAGCTTGACGTTAGCTTGACAATAAAACTCAAAGCAGATAACTTAGAACCAGGAAATAAACTTTTTCTAGCCATTTCTAACAATCCTGCACCCATTCTAAATTCTCTAGTATCATCGTGTATCATGTCAACATTCTCTTCAATATTTGTCTCCGAAGTGACTGCATCCATTGACATTGGCTCCCACATATCATGAATTAAATTATACATTTCATCATCATCCTCTTCATTGTCAAATGTAAAGGCACTCCTATTACTGGGCATAGATCCTATATTCATTTGACTATTGTCCACAAACTCAGGTTCTTCACCATGAAAAACCCATTTTGTATAGCTTGCTGCAATGCCATATCTTTTTAAGTGGGCTTTGACAATATGCAACGACTTGAAGAATGCATTTTGACATTCTTTACATGGACAACGAACAAGATTATTCTCATTTGCACATTGCTCAGCAGCCTTCATAAAAGACTTGATACCATCTAAGTATTCTTTACATAATTTATTTCGCAAATGCATCCAACTCCTATCCATTGTTCACTGCTAGATACTATAAATTAATATATGTAGGGAACAAAAACAAAACAAAAATAAAATAATTTTACACAATAATGTGGACAATTCTTAAAAAAAAATGAATTGTACCTGAAAGCTGAAGGTAATAATTAGAATTCAATTCTTTCTTCAAGTTTTTGTTCTCAGCAAAAACGAAACTCCCAAACAATTAACTCACCTATGAAATAGAGTTAAAAATTCAAAAAACTATTAACAGAAGTTTGAGAAAGAATATAATCCTCAAGTATTATTTTATTATTGCAGAATATAATAATTCTTTAGATGAATTAATGGCAAATAGACATCAAAATAATCCATTAACTTTAATTTAACAAATTAAAAATTGAAACAAGGACCCACTTAATAAATAATTAAAGCAAAACCCACCAAACAAAATCAAACTCAGCAGGGCAGTATATAAAATAATACTAAATTTACTTGAAGAAATCGTTGTCTTGAGTGGTGCCTTCCAAGAACAACTCTTCAGTGGCTTAAAGCTTGGGCAGAGAGAATAACTCCATGGCTGGGCAAAAGAAACAAGCGAGAGTAAAGTGGAAATATTCTAGAAGCAATATTTTAATTAAGAAAAAATTGGAGATGGAAACTTTACTTCGGTTAGCGCGCGGTTTATTAAATAAAGGGCGTGGAAATAAAAAGCCTCCCACAAAGTCATGTTTGCTTTTATATTATCTTTATATTTTCATTTATTAATTTTAGCTTACATGTTATTTTTTTAATTTATAGAAATCTCCCCAACCTTCATATATAGCTAGTTAAGTGTTGTGTTGAATCAATATTCAATAATACACTTTCAAGTTGTTAATTGATTTTTTAATATTAATTTCAGTATTTTCCAATAAAAATTTATTGAAGACCTTTTTGATCCTCTAATAAATTATACTTACTAGAAAAATTGAATTAATCCAATTTACCAACTTGCGAATACACACACCCCACTAAGTAATTTATTTTAAATTGATGTAATTAGTTGTCCAATAAAATTGATGTAATTAGTAATGATTCTTCATTCGTTTAATTTCCTCTTGCTTGTAATGAATGATAGTACAATAGAACGCTACTATGATCATTATTCATACTTCAATTCATTATTATGATCAATATTATTACTAATTGTAATTTTTATATGTTATTATCATTGATATCTTTTTTAAACAAGTAAACCATCGTTTTTCTTAGATTTAATGTCATCATTTTAAATTTTGTATAAAATATTATTATAAACCTTATTACCTAAAAAGTAAATTTGGAATCATAATTAAAATAATTTAACAATTTATCAAGATGTGTCAAAAGAGGAATATGGTTGCCAGACAAGAAATACTATACTAATTATAGTGAAACGTGAGGCTATAATGGTGTCACATAATAGTTATTGAACATCATATGGAACTTTAGTGCAACAATCTGCTATTAGCAATATTGGAAAATTTAATATTTTTGTTAACCTTTGCGCAACAAAATTAATCTCGTTGCAAAAAACTCTGAGAGCACAAAACAAATTTTCTCGCTAATCACAACTTTTTGTAATATTTCATTTGTTGCAACTGATTCAAGTGTTTGTTGTGGAACAATTTGAGCAACGAAACATATTTTGCCCTCATTAAGCTTGTTAGGCAACAAGAACACTTTTGTTGCCACACATAGCGTAGGGCAAGAAAATATTTTGTTGCCATATATTCTAATTTTCTTGCCTATTCCACATCATTAAGAAGAACAAAATCTGTTTAGCTATAGCGATAAAGACTAATTTTTGTTGCAAGATATGAATTTTAGCAATAAAGTAAGTTTTGTTGCAATAGAATTTGTAGCCAATACTCTATTTTCTTGTGGTGTGAATTTCCCTCCAAACCAAGGATCAATATGGAATAACAGTATTGCATTAGACTTCTCTCGTTGCAAGCTTCGAAATGGTGGATACACTCCAAACAGACTCCGACCAAGTGCCTTACTTATCCTACACAGCCATCTTACATCAAAATTGCTTGAGGATGAATATCCCCACTTTGGCCCACCCTACCTTAAAATCTGCCAATATATAGCATGTAGTAGCTAATCCTGCAATATCCATCAAAAGCTAATTTCGTCAAATTGCCAGCCTGCGTTAATATTAAATTCATCGAAACCTTCCATCTTCCCAGAAAATTCTTCAATGGGCGATAACGGTGCGTTTTGTGCTAATCAATATTTTACAAGTTAATCTTGGTTGCTTCTATTATTTATTTAAATTATTAATTACAGTCAATGATACTATAACGTTCTTATGCATAATTATTTCTTCATGTGAAATTTCAGCAATTTTAAGGGAAAAAAGGAGTCTTCCTCCAGCTGATTACTCACTGAAAATAGAGTCATTCAAGCTGCTGTCGAAATCGACGGTTGAAAGTTTTGAATCTGGTGTTTTCAAATCTGGAGGCTACAATTGGTACGTGTCCATTCATGCACGCATGCATGCATCCAATCTTTGTATTACTTATAGAATTAAAAATGGATATATCACACTGCATTTGCTAAGTAATATTTACAAGTTTGATTCTTAATTATTTTTGCAACTGGCAGGAAATTGGTTTTCTATCCCAATGGAAAAAAGAATGATGGTGGCAAGGACCATCTTTCGCTTTACCTGAAAATAGATGACAGCAATCCACATCCCGATGGTACTTGGAATGTTAATGTGTACTACAAATTGTTCGTGTATGATGAGGTATCGAACCAGTACTTGGTAGTTCAGGATGCCAGAGCCCCAATGAGGCGTTTCGATAGGCGGAAGACTGACTGGGGTTTCGGCAAGTTTCTTGACCTTGCAACTTTTAATGAACCTTCAAATGGGTACCTTGTTGACGATACATGTGCATTTGGTGCTGAGGTCTACGTTGTTAAACCAACTGACAGCAAGGAAATTCTTTCCTTGGTCAGTGATCCTGCTGACGGAAATTATCGTTTTAACACCCCAGCTTTCGGTTCTGTGGGTGATACGGTTCAGCGCTCGAGTGAGTTCACTGTTGGAGAAAGAAATTGGTAAGTATGAAAGGTTATTTAAAAAATAGTTGCACAAACTCGCCCACTACTTCGACAAATTTTGGAGTCTTTGTGTCCCAGAAAAGGGTCTGTGTGACTATTTCTGAAAGTATTGGATCTTCTATGATCATTTCGTCAAACTACACGGTGCCCTTATCCATTTTTTAATTAATTTTATTTCGTAAAATATAGGCAACTAGTGGTTTATCCAGCCGGATCTGGAGCTGATAGAGGCAACTTTCTAACTGTTTCATTAAAGCTAGCTGATTATCAAACGGTTTCACCCAAGAAACCAGTTTATGCAGAATTTAAGTTCAAAATACCCAACCAATACAGCAGGAACAGAGCTGGCGCTGAACAAACAGGTCCGTAGCCGCCCCTTATCAGCATCAACTCTTCACTAGCTTTACGTATATTCCAATTACAATTAATGTTTTGAGCCCAGCATATTACATTAACAAGAGCTAACATAAATATATTTTTGATCAAACAAAACTTTCTTGCAGTTAAGCATTTTTTTAACTCGGCTGCGGAGAAAGAGTCCTCAAACCTTTTGTCGAGGAATGATCTGTATGACACCACCAAGGGATACCTTCCAAGTAGTGAAACTCTAATCGTTGAAGTCCAGTTTCTGGTCGTTTCAATGATTAATGCCAATTAATTCATGTATCATCATCATGCATGGTTGTTCATCAGACTTCCAGCAGGGTTCAGAGCTGAAATTTATCGTCCTTTCTCCGTCAACTTCCAATCTGTTGATGCTTTTATTGAGTACTTGTTGATGATTTCGAATAAAAAGCTTGTATTACTGGAATATGCAAGCTTCCATTTGCTTCTGTTGTTTTCTTTTGTTTCTAAATTATGTGCTTTGTTAAAATGTGTGTTCATCGGGCAATGCCTGATTAGAAATAAATTAAGGTGAGAGTAATCATCTAAGTCTTTGTGTCACTTGTGCTTCCTCTAATATTTTGAATGTATTATTTATTTAAGATGATTGATCTTTTTGTGGCGTGTTCTACAAATAGTTCGTAGATCTGTCATCAATCAAAATTAAATATGACTTATCACCTATATTTAACCTCTCGTTAACATGACAAAGAGGGTCAACCAACTCGATTATCCTTTAGAATGAAAAAATAATGCCAATTAAATTGTTAAAAAGGACTACAAATACGCAAGTGATAATGTATTTTAGAATACATTCTATGTATTATGCCAGCCGTCTAATAAATAAATAATGTTATAATATGCATGTATTTATTTTGAAAAATCACTATACAAATGGTGAATATATTAATTTTTTTTTGTATGAACCACGAGATGGTCCTGAGTGGGCCTCAACTGTGGGAGGCACCTTTAAGCCCTTACTACAACCCAAACTAATCCCCGTTTGCACTGGGTCGACCGGTAAGGGATAAAGTGCTGGACAAAGTGGTGGTTATATTAAATTTAACAACATACGATTCTAACATGCATTAATTATAAGGCTTTTACTAAATTACAACAAGAGTAAATTACAACCCAACTATTTAAAAGGTGTTGACCCCACTCTTATTACCTGTATTTGCACAAAATGCCCAGCTGTAAGTTACTGATACTGTAACTTAGCATAACCCTAATTATATGTATTACGATTTGTATAAAATTCAAAATCCATAAACGAGAGACCACTTGGGACCGGTCACTGTCTGGGTTGACCAGAAACATACCCGACCAAAGACGAAGCACCAAGGCATCCTAAGATCAAACTATGTTTGCTTGTTTTTTCTTTTTCATATATATATATTTTTCAGTCAGATCATATCTTCCGCGAACATGGTAAATGGAACCAAATAAAACTAGACATAGAGACTAGTGAATTAGAATTTAAATATTTACTTATATCATTAAAACATGTTGGAAATTAAGGAAATATTTGAGAATGAAAGATTTTATCACACTTGTTTTGTCTACCATTCTAACAAATTAAATAGAAAATTAAAAAAGAAAATTATACTTAACAGCAGGTCAGAACAAGTAGAATTGTACCATGTATTCTATTGAAAAATAGTAAATAACTCAACTGACAAGTAGGGTTTGCAATGGGATGAGATGGCATGGGACTTGTCACTACTAGAAAAATAGGCTTTACTGACACTAATTTAGTGTCAGTAATTACTTTTGCTGACACTTGTTAATTGTGTCAGTAATGCTCAAGCCAGAACACACTGACACTAATTTTTGGTGTCAGTGATTTTTGCGTCAGTATTTTGTGTCACTATAGTATCACCACAATAGTGATACTATGATGTTAGTATCAGTTGATACTATTTCTATGTCAGTACTTTGTGTCACTAGAGAGTCACAAGGATAGTGACTCAATCGTGGTAGCATTTAATGATACTATTTACATGTCACTGATTTATGTGACTACAATATCAGGAATCCACTGACTCAGTAACATAAAAAATTCTTATCGTCATTTAAATCATTAGTGTCAGTATTAACGGTGCTATACCGGTTGTGTTTTATTTTTTTTAATCACATTATTCATGTTTATTTTACAATTAAAATAAACCCAAAATATATTAAACATACCAAATCTTGTAATGCAATTCATATAATACACATTTCAAATACATCAGTTAAATTAAAATAGTTCAAATACATCATTGTTTGGGGGTAAAAAACAAGTTCAAGTACTAAATTAAGCTTTGAACAAGTAGTATACACGATAAAGTACTAAATTAATTTCGAAAAATTTAGCCAAGAAGAAAAAATAGATAACAATGTCACTGATTTTGGAGTCCGCATATGCCTTTATTTTTTTTCCACCTACAAGTATATAAAATCAATTAGCACACCACAAAAAATAAGTCACAGATTTGTTTTAAGGAAAAATAATCATAAATTACTTGTATGTTACCTCGCGATTGTAGGCTGTAATTAACTTGGCAACGTATGTAGCCCACTGATCACGAAGTCGCGAGAGGTCCTTGACAGTGTATTCCTCAACTCGCTTGAACTTTAATTTTAAAACAACAAGTTATTCACCGAAAATCCGAAAATCCGAAAATCCTTGACTAAACTACTTAATTATCATTCATTTAAATATATTTGTGTGTTAACAATTAAAGCCAACAAATAAACTCCAACAATGTTACTGTTTTATCCAAAATTATATAGATAAATACTGAACATTCTGATCATGGTAATTCCAAAAAAAAAAAAACTTGTGAACCCCAACAACAACAATATTTGATAGCCAAAGCAACTTGTGAACCCCAGCAATACGCGATTTAATACAAATATGGATGTAGATACAAAACCTTAATTAGGGTGACAACTTATCCTCATCAAAGTAAAGTACAAGCAACGACACCATAACACATCCCCACTAACAACTACTTTGCAACCCAAACAATTGTTTTGTGTTGGGATATGTAGTACATTGTGTATATCCCAAATCCTAATTCATGTCTATATGGATTTCATATAATCTATTCAATAGTATGCAACATAGTCACCATTATAAGTACCCTCACAGTTTATAAAATGCATACAATACGAAATAAAAAGATAACTGTAAAGAAGCACACAAGTGTTTGAGCTGATTCATTTCACAATAAATTAAAACAATATGATGTAGTATTGTAAAAATCATTTTCAATACTTACATTATTTTCAGAATGTTCACATTTGTGATTATATCTTGCATGTATTTCATCACATAGTAACCACATTCAAAGCTGCTTGGCTGCCTCGGACACTACAAGATCAAAATTACATTAATTGTTTACTGTACGTTAACAATAATTAGTTAGGTTTGTCTGATTTTTACCTTGATAGGTATCCATTGAACATTGGCCTTTGTATCAGAATTTAAACTCTGATGTATTCGAATCCCCTAACAATTAAGAGACATAGCTAACGTTAGCAAATAATTAGCATAAGATATAAAAATAAAATAGCATGATCAAAGATACAAATAACAAACTTAACTGATTGACAATCTGCATTAGCTCTTCATCAGGACTACCTTCCAAAGGATCAAGGTAATAGGCTGTACGTCTCACCATATCAATTGCCAATAACACCCAGTGGGCACTAAACAAAGTAAATTTGTTCTCACACATGAATTACAAGTAAAAGTTTTTAATTTCGTGAATAATCTACAAATTAAAGAATATAAATAGCAAATGAAAAAGGCTATACCCAGGGTTATACGGGAATACGATGACTTGTCCCAATTCTACCAAGCCTAACAGTTTTGAAATGTATTGAGTCTTGTCATTGAAGCTGACCCTTGGATATAGCTTCTCAAAAAGCCCAAATTGAACTGGTTTAGTACTTCCATTGCTCTCCATCTCCTCATACAGGTGTCTAAGAGGAAACAAATATATATAACGAAGTAAGTTTGAATATAGGAAACAAAATAATAGGGCCAAGTTTACTAAAACATAAGTTATGATTTATCGTACTTGATCCATATGTTAATGATGCAGTTTGAGACCTCTTTAAAATCGATGATTTCAGCACAAATCATTTTGTCCAAGTGTGTTTCCCAAATTTCACCAAAGGTTGTTGTGTCATGCCGAATTCTGATCAACCGAGGTAAAGAATTCTCGATGAACATGGTAAACATGTTCATATATTCACTCCTGTCATTCTTTCTTGATCGTGCTGCTGCCCGTGTATCCTTCACACATACATTGAGGTCTTTTGCTGCTGGTATGATGACTCGGGGTTCTTTTTTGGCTACTTTTGCTGGTCTGATGACTTTGGGTTCTTTTTGGGCTACTTCTGCTAGTCTGATGACCAGTGGTTCTTTTTTGGTACTTCTGCTGGTCTGATGACTAGTGGTTCTTTGTTGGGTACTTTGTCATGACAGATGAATTGCTTATCTAGTACTTTAGGAGTTAGTCTAGGAGATCTTCTCGGTGTGGGCTTTGAAGTAATTTCACACTCTACTTTTTTGGGGGTTTGTTGAGGAGTTGCTTGGGAAATTGTGGTGGGACTGTCCTTGATTTTACTCTTCACAGATTTTGGAGTGAGTCGACTTACCCAATGGGAAATCAGCCTATGCAATAATCAAAATACATACCATTAGTAGTAATACATGCATATACAAATGGAAATAAAATAATGACATGTAACAGGCCATATACCTTTCTTTTTCCAAGAGTTTCAGGGGATTGTTGATCATTGTCAATCTGAACACCAGTGGAAGTTTTGGGCTTAGGAAAGTTAGAACTTCCAACTTCAGTATTGTTGTACGCATTTAACCTTGCATTCATGCGTTCTAATTGAGCAGACATGAATTGGAAACTCTCTTGATACATCTTTCTTTCTCTTGCAAACTAAGTGGCATCAGGGACATGAAAGTACATAGATGGGGTGACGAATTGCCCCACTCCTTGCACCCTGCTTCCATTTGGTTGCTTTTGAAGAGCTTCGCCTAGAATGTCATGTGACCCTTGTGATTGGAATGTTCCTTGTTCAACCTGACTCTTCAGCTCATTCTACAAAAAAAATATATTGTAAATCCGCAATTACGAGTACAAGACATCAGCTAAACTAAACTAATATCCTTCTTGAATATTTAACAAAGAGCAAATCCATATACAGTTCAAATTGAAACTACAGAAAATATTACAAGACAACACCTCACACAAGTTTGAACCTTTTTATATGCGAAGAAATAAGTTCTGATGAAATCTTACTGAGTTTCTGTCAATTGTAAATGTTGCCATACAATTATTACAAAAAGCAGTATATATGTACGTAAATATCTACCCCTACACACACATATTATGAAGAAAATTCATAAGAATTAAGTATACAAGTGACTTACTATTTTCTCAGCAATTGGCGTCACATCAGAAGCATATTTGCCATCTCGGTCTGCTCGTGCCATTAACCAAGCTTCACTGCGATCAATCTCCCGCTCAGAAACTCCACTCTCCTTTTTTTGTTACAAGGTGACATAAAACATAAATAATTGATTCTATTATATTATACGTACTAGATTACTTATGTTACTGTAATTACTCCATATTACCACACTTACTTTTCTATACAACATGCCACCATATCCTGTGCTACCTAAGCGATGGTTGTAGACATTCTTTGCTCTTTTGTCTTTTGCCTTCTTACTTTTCCTGCACAAACAGTTTATATGAAGAACAAAAGTTATCACTGATTATTAGTAACTACCAACAATTAAATCAGGTAATATTAACAAACAACACACCTGAAATTGTTCAGACAAAACTTTGTCAACAAAAAGTTTCCAATCTTCTTTTTAATTGCTTGGATATTCAATAGGAGGCAACCTTAGTGACTTTCGATCGTCCTTGTTAGGTAGAACGAATTCAGTTGCCAGTTCACATCGAAAGTTTCTTGATGCAACCCCCATCCACTTTAATACTTGGCTTTTGCATTTCAAGCTCAATTTGAATTTTTTCTGTAAACCAATAACATGGATTAGAAACAACTTTAAACAAATCTGGAAGTTATATACAATCTTTAAACATACTATGAAACAAGAAAACAAAACCTGAAAATGAACCCACAAAGTTTCCTTCATCTCCAGTGGCACACGCCTCCAATCATCAAGTAAAATTGAAATTGTTTCACGTACAATGACTCCAATGTAACTCCTAAGATCATTTCTTCCCTTTCCAACTGGAACACCATAAGAATTGTACTCAATTGCAGCTTCATGACTAACTTCTTATTTCTGCAAACCTTTTTTTTTGTTTGTTTTCTTCTCCTTGGTCTTCCGTCCAGCTCCGGAAGAGTGAACTCAACATCGTCAGCCATCTCCTACAATCTTGAAAATGATTAAAATAAATAAGTATATCATTTAGATTAATAAGTTAATACAAGAGCAATAGCATATAATGAAATAAATAAATCACTTACTGAAAAACTGTGAAAATTGGTGCTGGAAACTAACTACAATAATGCATTCACTGATTTTCTAAATCAATATTTATTGGAATAGCATCATAATCTTTTCTGTCATAAATTCCTTCATCATCTTTCTCATCCAACTCACATACTGGAAGTTTGTTAGATAATGGAGAAATTACATCCACGTCTTCACATCTTTCCCCATTTAACTTATAAGCTTTGTCGGTCACTGAACAAACTATTGATTTATTATTATCTAGCTGGTCCTTTACATAAAATACTTGCTTTGCATGACAAGCTAGAATAAAGCAATCAGATTTATAGCCAATCAGATTTAAATCAACTACAGTGAAACCTAAATTGTCAGTGCAAACCCCTCTATAATCTACCCAATCACACTTGAAAAGTGTTTTTTTAACCATTAGATAATCAAGCTGCCAAATCTCATCAATGACTCCATAAAACACCATATCTCCAAAATGAGGACTTTTATCTTTTGAGCTTGAAATCTGTAGAGTGTTAGCAACAACCCTAACACCACTATTTTGGGTCACACGATTACAGTCCTGGTCCCTCGTAAAATTGAAGCTATTTATCTCATAGCCAGAGAAGGTCACCACGCTTGAGCGTGGTTTGTTTGCCAACCAGCACACTATTTCGTCAATCGGCACATTATTTGCTTTATCATGTGCCACCTATAAATTAAATTAACAAGTACAGTAATTAGTAACATGTAGAAAAAACTTGTTAAGTTTATATCCTATATTGTATTTAGTTAAGTAATTCTAACCTTTGCTTGTAACCAACCAGAAAATGTACGTATGTGTTTATTTTGCAACCACAGATTTGTTTTTGCCTTATAGGGGTTTCTTGATGCCAAATAATGCATATGCTCCCTACAATGAGACATATTAAGATTTAAAAACTAGTGTATTAATCTAATAATACAATAGTAATATTTTTTTGGAAAAATTAAGAACTTACTCGATATATATTTGGATTTCAGGGGTGCTCATTAGAATATACCGGTGTGCTTGTGCCAACAAAGGATCATCAACCACCTTTATGTTTGCACCTCCCAAAGGCTTTTCGATAGATAAATCAGTTGGACAACCAGTAGGCAGCCCAATAACATCATAATTTGAGAGGTACTCAGCACAAAATGCAAGTGCTTCTTCTGCAATATAACTTTCTACAATACAACCCTCAGGGCGGTAGCGATTACGAACATAATCCTTGAGAGTTTTCATTTGTCTCTCAAAAGGATACATCCATCGAAGATAAACAGGCCCACATAACCTAACTTGTTCAACTAAGTGGACTGTTAAATGGATCATTATGTCAAAAAAGCTAGGTGGGAAGTACTGCTGCAGTAAGCATAAAGTGATTACAAGTTCCTCTTACAATTGGTCAAGAGTATTGGGATCTACTACTTTACAGCATAATGTATTAAAAAAGAAGCACATCCTGATTATGGCCCTTCTTACATTTATAGGCAAACAGTTTCGAATGGCTAATGGTAGAAATTGTTGCATCAAAGTATAACAGTCATGGGACTTAAGGCCTTGAAGCCGACAATCATCTATTGAAACAAGGTTTTGGACATTGGAAGAATACCCATCAGGGACTTTCACACTCAGCAAGGTTTCACAAAACTGTTTTTTTTTTCTTTTTTACTCAAAGTACAAGGAGCTGGAGGTAGGGCTTTGTTTTTTTTGTTTGTTTCATCAGGAACTGGTTTTCCCCTAATCTTCAAAGACTCAAGATCTTTTCTAGCATTAATCCCATCTTTTGTTTTGCCTGGTTGATGAAGTAATGTGCCATATATGTTCTCGCACATATTTTTTTCAATGTGCATCACATCTAATTGATGGCGAACTAATAAATGCTTCCAATAATCTAACTAAAAAAAGATTGACTTTTTTTTGTACAATTTTTCAGTTATGTTCTCATCACCATCACCGCCACCACCGCCATCATGTTTCCAGTTTTTGGCCTTCTTTTTTCCGAACTTAATATTTATATCTTCCACCATATTAAAGATTTCCTCACCAGACAAAGTTTTAGGAGGCTCATTCCACTCTTGCTTCCCATTAAAAACCTTTTCCAGTTTCCGAAATAGGTGACCGAGTGGTAGAAAGCGGCGATGGCCCATATATGACATTTTCCTACTATGTGGCAACCAACATGCACAAGTATCTATCCCACAAATTGGGCAAGCATAATAGCCCTTAACAGTACAACCAGAGAGGTTTCCGTATGCTGGAAAGTCACTAATTGTCCACATCAAGACAGCCCGTAAATTAAAGGTTTCTTTTCTATAAGAATCATAAACATCAATACCTACATCCCATAGAGTTTTTAAGTCCTCAATCAAAGGTGCTAGGTATACATCTAGATCATTTCCAGGTTGTTTAGGGCCAGATATCAAATGTGACAACATCAAAAACTTTCTCTTCATACACAACCATGGAGGAAGATTATATGTTATTAATATAACAGGCCAACAACTATAAGTAGTGCTAAGTGTACTATGTGGGTTAACCCCATCAGTTGAGAGAGCTAAATGGAGATTTCTAGGTTCTTGTGCAAATTTTGGCCATTTATTGTCAATTAGTTGCCAGGCTGGTGAGTCTGCTGGGTAGCGAAGTTTGCCATCTCTAATTCTTTTATTAGCATGCCATGTTAAACTTTGAGCTGTTTGTGGTGATTGAAACAATTTTTTCAACCTAAGAATAGGTGGAAAATACCATAATACCTTTTTAGGAACCCCTTTCCTAAATTTTATTGAGCTATCTTTTTTTATTTGATACCTAGATGCTCCACAATTTGGGCATTCAGCAAGATCAGCAAATTCATTCCTATACAAAATGCAGTCATTTGGACATGCATGTATTTTTTTCATACTTTAAGCCTAGCACTTTAATTGTTTTCTTAATCTCGTACATTAACATAGGTAGAGTATTATTATTTGGCAAAATATCAACAAGGACTTCTAAGAAAGTAGAAAACCCTTTATCGGACCACCCATAGTTCCCTTTCACATTGTAAAGTCTCATTAAACTAGATAACTTTGAATGTTTTGCACCCGGGTACAAAGGCTTTTCATCATCTTCAAGCATATCCTTAAAAGAACTAGGATCTCTATCACAATGCTCGTAAGCATCTTCGACCATGCAATTATATTACTGTAATCATGACATCTAAATCTTTGACTATGTGAATGGTCTTCACAGTTTGTAAATGTAGATTTAGAGTCAGTCTCACCATGCCAAGTCCAAACAATATATCTTGGGAGAAAACCTTTTTCAAATAAATGATCCTTCACCTGTTGAGGAGTATGAAACTCCATATTACAACAAAAGGTGCAAGGACATCTAATTGACATTCGATTTTCAGCATTCAAAATGGCAAAATCTAAGAAATCAGCAACTCCACAACGATACTCTACAGACAATCTATCACAAGTTATCCAACTTCTCTCCATTTCAAATATTTTACCTGTTCACATACGTAATGTCAGTTTAAGTTTAATTAAATTGCATGATTAATTTAAAGTTCAATGTTATTATGATTATAGTTGTAATAATAAACTTATAATTCTGGAAAATCATTAATAGCCCCTATAAATCATTAATTATAATAACAATTTAGACAAAATCCTGAAATTGAAACAAAAGAAGTTTTGAAACTTAAATAGGAGATTAATAGGTAAGATGGGTGCTAATGGATTTTTAAGTAGTCGAACTAATTCATAAGTCAAGTAACTAACAAAAGTTAAGAGTTCAAATAAATAATGTCTTCATACACTTTGCAAGCCATTTTTTAAGATTCTATAAATCATTTTTTAACTTCAAATACAACATGCAGAACTACTTTAAAACAAGCATTTCTTTATTGAATCAAACACAAATCATCAACTTTATACAATCTCAAAATACTCACAACCACGAACTTAATTAATTCATATCATAGTCATTGTCTCTATTACAAATCGTCCAACCAAAACAGAATAAATAAACAAGTAGGATTATATAACAAAATTTGCCTCTCTTTACATGAAACAGAGATGTAAATAGTTTGTAACCACTAAATACATAGTCATTCAGCCAATATAACACCCAAACAATCATCTCCTAATCACAAAGGCAAAAGCTAAAATGAAATTTCATATTTTAGTACATTCAAAATCAACTAACTTATTGCTCAAAGTTAAGAAACGGAGCTAACAGTTTATTTTAGAAACTAAAAAAAATGCACATTCTTAGTTTTAAATAACAATGACAGTAAATCACATGCACAAAAGTTTGAAATTGACCTCAAATGTGGTAGAAAAAACAGAGTCGCAGCAGCAAGTGTTTTGAGTTTTAAGTAATGCACCACTTAAAATGCCTGTATTTTTGGACTGCATGTGAGTGAAGATATAAAAAAATAAGAACAAAAATTTCAAGTTACGAATAAATAAAAGAAAAAAAAAGATTTGGAAAACAAAACCCACCAGGGTTGCACTACTGTTCAATTTCTGAATATCTGAAACAACCCAAAAATAAAAATTCAAAAATATTATTCATAAGCCAAATTAAAACAAACCCAATAATTAAATTGCCCAAAAAAATAAAATATTTTTCCATTACAAACCCAATAACCTCCTCTACAGTTCTTTCTCTGGACTTAACTTGTCAGGGAGAGTGAGATTACCTGAATACCAAACCGATGGTGCCACTTCACCCCTTGTCGATGGCTTTTACTTACTTGCCTAGTATAGGCACTGGATGGTTTAGTTGGAGAAAAACCCCTTCGATAACAAGCGATTAGGGTTTTGGTTTGTATTTCAATTTGGGGAAAATGGAAAAACGAAACAGAGTTTTAGCTTTTCATTATCTATCTAAATTAATTGAATTTAATTTGTAAATGGATAGTGCAAAACAGAAGAGATCGAGAAGAGAAAAATGAAAGCGAAAGTGAATGATGAAAGCAAGATAAAGACAGTCGATATAGTCTAGATGGGGAAAAGTCAAGTGTGTTTTATGTTGTTGTTGTTATTTATATTTTCATTTTTTAATAATTTAAATATTATTATGACTTTGACTCATCGAGATTTGATGGTCTGTGCTCCAAACATTAAAGCTTTAAATCTTAGAGCTCTCAGGTTCGAGTTGGAGCTAAAACAAAATTTTTATGAATTTTTTTTTATCATTGATACTTTAGTGTTAGTGATTTTTGATATTTAGTTTATTGACACCCTAGTATCATTAATCTCTGATTCCTATTTGTCAAAAGCGGAAAATGGTGCATATGTACATAAGTACTGACACTTTTTGCAAAGTGTCAGTAACGAAGTGTCAGTAAAGCCCATTTTTCTAGCAGTGTGTCAATTCTAGTCATTCCCTGCATATGCAAATGAGAATAAAAAAAGTCTAATTTCTATCCTTTTATTTTTTTTTGGGACAAAAAAATGTCCCAATCTCGTCCAAAATGGATCCCATCCAGGCAAAAAAAAAAATGCTATCCCTACCAACAGCTAGGGTTGGCAATGAGATGGAATGAGACAGGATTTGTCAATCTTAATCCTATCTTGTATATGCAAGTAGGAAAATAAAATGTCTTGTTCCTATCCTTTTTTTTTTTGGACAAAAGTATGTCCCAATCTTGTCCCCGCAGGATCCCTTCACATTAGAAAAAATTTTCATCCCTACTAATAAGTACAAAATAGTTATTTCACAAGATAAATTGCAAGGCCACTTAAAATCTCCTTCTTCAAACTCTGTCAAGACCTTTTCTATGATACTACTTTTAAAGACCGGCACTAAAATAAATATGTGTCAGGGCCCTCTTGTTTCCCACACTGTACCTTGTAGCCTTAGGCAACAAATCTCCCTCTCTTAGCCCTAAGTAAACCTTGCACACTCAAATCTGTTATTGGATTCGAAAGTCAGAAAGTGTATTCACTTAAACTCGCTCAAGATGGGAGGAAAGAACTTGTATCACTCGAAGAAAGCTTACAATGCTTCGTGAGTCTCTAGCTGTTGTTTTTTTGTGTGTCTTGGCCAAATGAGGCTCCTCCTATACATAGAGTACAAGGGAGTGGTGTAAATGCTCAACTACCACCTACCCATAATAAATACATGAAAAATATCTACAAGCACTACATGAGTCTAGAATCATCCATGGGCCATGACTTGCTCGGAGGCTTGGGCCATGACATTGTCCCCCACCTAATTCGAAGACGTCCTCATTGACTCGATGTGGAAGTCCTTGATCTTGTCTTGAAACTGGGATAAATCGTTTCTGAGCTCCCAACTTTCTTTGCTCCCGGGTAGACCCTTCCACTTGACGAAGTACTCTGGGCATGGCGGAAAACTCTTTTCCTGAACAATGCGATCGGGCAAAATGGTCTCCACTTCTTTGTTATACAACCTTGTGTTGCCGAGTGGTTCCTCCCACATCAAATCTTCCGTGTACCTATAATATGGCTTCAAGCAACCGACGTGGAAGACCAGGTGTAGTTTGAGCCAAGAGGTCAACTCTAGCTTGTACGACATATTGTCGACCCTCTTGATGATAGGAAATGGCCCCTCGTTATTTCGGATAAGGCCCTTGTGCAATGAATGCGTAGACTTGTGTTGGGACGGTAGAATCTTAACTATCACATTAAACTCCAAGTGTCTACGCTTACTATCTGCCTATTTCTTCATTCGCTTGGTCGCCTTGTCCAAGTGCGCCTATGCTATATCTGCTTGCTCATGCCACGACTTGGCCACCTTGTATACTGCAAGACGCCTCCCGGAATAGCTTGTGACGAGCGTTTGTGGCGTTAGCGACTGCTGCCCCATGATCACCTCGAAAGGGCTTCTTGAAGTAGCCTCGCTCCACTACAAATTGTACGAAAATTGGGCCACCCGACCACATCCAGCAACTTTGCCCAATCATGTTGGTTGGCACTCACAAAATGCCATAAGTACAGCTTAAGCAAAGGGTTCAGTCACTCTATTTGCCCATTTGTATACGGGTGAAAGCTTGTAGAGAAGTGCAGTGCCAACCCTATAAGCTTGAACAACTCAGTCAAAAAACTCCCTGTAAACTTATTGTCACGATCATTAATGATGGATTTAGAAGTCCCCAATATTGCACCACATGCTTAAAGAAAAACTTGGTTGTGTCCTCCGCTGTGCACTCGTTAAGAGTGGGAATGAAGGTGGCATGCTTGGAGACTCAATCTGCCACCACAACAATCGTCGCAAAACCCTCAGACTTTGAAAGACAAGTTATGAAATCCATCGGTATCCTCTCTGGTGTGTGTAATCTCTAATGCTATGGGTATCAATGTGCAAGTGTACACAACAAGTAATGTACTGATAAGTATTCAGATAGTCTCCATAGGGATTGATGTTATCAGACTTGCTACAATAATATTAACTGTGCAGTTTTATTTTAAATGAAAATAAAGTAATTAATTAAGCTAATAAACGAATTAAAGTAAAAATGCAATAAATAAAATGGAATAAAGAAAATTCTCACATCAAACATAAGGATAAAACTAATGGGAATAGAGCAGTTGAGTGAATAAACTCACTTAATGGCATTGACTATTTTTTCAATTACAGTAATGTTGCTACAACATCTACTACAGCACTGGACATAATCTCGCATGCATCCTCAATTGTCGCTTGTTGGATATCTTATATCTAATGCAACCTAAAAGTGATCAACTGTTACGCCAACATTAAACATAGCATTAATCGATCTAGGTTCCATTTATCCTACAAGGTGAATCCTTATTTCTAGTTCATCACTATTTTTAGATCAAGAATGGCCATATTATTATTGAGATTAACTCAACTTGGAAAACCCAATCTAAAACCAAGTATTGTCTTGATGAGATCCACTAAGTTAGACCTTTTTGAGGTTCTTTCTTAGCTAGTATCCCTAAATAGGTGGTCAACTGAAATAAAGAATTAAATAAATGCAGTTAAGACAAAATGCTACAGCAAACACAGAGCAACGAGCATATATAAGTCAAACATCCATTAAGTTTGTTAATTACTCAACAACAATAAAATTTAGTTAATGATTTGCGATATAAAAAAAACAAGAGTTTTGGCCGTCAAATACATCCCAATGTGTAAATAGAAAATAAGAAAAGAATAAGAAGAACTAATTTCCACTTGATCTCTGTGATTTCTCCTCTATTAGCCTTCAATCTTTCTCTTGATTTATGTTCTTCTTGTGTTTTTCTCTGTGGTTTCTCCTTTAGGTGACGACTCTTTTTTTTCTTTGTTTGTGTGCTCCTTTTATAACTTAGATTTAGGGCAACGGAAAGTAGGGCTCGTATATTCCATTTTTGGAAACTCCAGATTGCAATCTTCTAAATATCTCGCGCGCAATCTTCTCTGTCAATACTCTAGGATTACTACAGTAATGGTGCTATAGCAATGGCTTCAATATCTGCACTGTTCCAGACTTGTTTCAATTCTTCTGTAGTCAAGTTCTTTCCTTATTTTTGCAAGCCTATTACAGTAGCATTCCTTCCTTGAAATTTGAGCTTCCGTTCACCTACAATTATGCATATGATCTAAGCACATAAATTATTCTAAAACAAAGTAAATTTATCAGAAATAAACTAAAATAGATATTCATGTAAAATATAACTAAAATGAAAAAACACATCATTTACTCTCTAAGTATTACTAATTTAAGTCTAAGAGTGCCTTGGTAACTCCTATTTTATAGAGTTATCACATCCCCAAACTTAAATCATTACTTGTTCTCAAGTAATGACAGCAACACTAACACTTCAATCACACAATCATGTAACAAATAACTTAGCTCTATCATCAAGCTTGCAAGGATTTTTCAACCCTCAGATCATCACTCTTAACTATGCAAAATTGTCGTCGCAGTTCAGTTCTAGACTTAGGCTTTATTCTATCCAAAGTGTGCATGTACTACTTTGATAAAATTTCAAAGTAACTGCAACATTGCACATACATTATATATAACTCAGAGGTAAAACATAAGTACATTCACATTGCTACAACATAATTTTTTTCCTATCAGTCAAACTCTCTTCAATGTGTCATTGATTTTTCATGTGAATGTCTACCACTTGTAATGATGACACCCAATTACTCAACCAATAGTCTTATCTAAAGACACCATTAATTTAAGGTTGAACATAGGGCTCAAGAACAAACTTGATTGCTCAATATCCTAGATAGAGGACTTTTTTTTTAATGTATAAATATGTTGCTACAACAATGCTCATAGCTCTTGTTGCCTTTTGACTCAAGTCTGTATATGAGGTGCATACTCAGCCCTGGTTACTCGACAACTTAAGCCGCTAGAGCAGAATTTATTTCATAACAAGCACAGTTCAACAAAAATTTTCCCCCCTAAACTTGAGACATTTTCTACCCTTTTTGGCATTCTAAGCTCTACTATAGCATTCTCATAAAGCTCAACCAAAGCCTAAGTGTTGGGACATAATTTCAACCTCCATCTATAAACTATCTCTACTTGGCAGTTCACGAATATTGAATGACTCAATTTATCTTCATTAGGCTTTCCAATCCATACACAAATATTAGATAACAGATTTTCACATAACACACAACATAAACACACGCAATCACAAACATATTACATCATAATACAGCTCCCCAAACTTGAGAGGTACTGTGTCCTCACAAGCACACAAAACAAAACAGATGACACATACATACACCAACAAGAAAGAAATGAAAAATAAACAATTAAAACTAAAAGAAGTTTCAGAAATTGAAAAATTAAATTGGGCTGGCATGAGATACTCCCTTGTTGTTGGAGATTTTGTTATAATTGTTGTTGGAAAAGGTTTACTTCTTTTTAGTTGCACTCCTCAAGTGTTCATTGGGTGAACCTTGTGGTATGGTAGCTAGCTGCTTCTTTTTCTAGCGCGGAGTTAGACTACTTGGTGGGGTTCCACCAGGTTCAGTAGCTTTGGGCTGAGTTGGTCTTGTTCGTTTGTGCTCTGGCTTTTCTGGTGTTGTAGCACCTCTAAAGGTTTGTACCTCTTTTACGCATGCTGGATATTAAGGGAGTTGTGGCAGGAGATTTGGTTAGAGTTTGTTGTGCAGCAATTGAGCATGTTTTGCTATAGTAGGTTCTTTAGGAGTGATGCTGGCAATAAGGTCTCTCAAGCTGCTTCTTGCTTCTTCTGTTCTAGCAACTTTGCTAATAGCTTGCTCTGTAGCTACATTCACATCATCTTCCCAATCTGATTCTGACTCCATTTCTTCCAAAATTTTCTTCTTTCTTTTGCGTGAATGAGTCACCTTTGGGAGTTCTGCCTCTCTTCCCTCTTCTTTTGTATCTTCATCTTCTTCCTCTTTTGAGTCTTCTGTTTATGCTTTAGCATCCTTTGCTTTTTTTTTTGGTCTAGTTGATAATCTTCTGATGTGCTAATAATTTTCATATTATTTTAATGCTTTCGTAACTTAATTTTATGTTAAATTATATTTTATTATATTAATTTTTATCTTAATTTTTATATTTTGTTATTGTAGGAATATTGGGAATATTCAAGTGAAAGGAAGCGAAAAGAGGAAACCCATCGGAGCTTAATGGAAAGAATAATGCTTAAAGTAGAATTATTAGATTTATTTATGAATAATGTTATACATTTGTTGGCTATTTGTACAAGTCACGTGAAAGATTACATAAAGCATTGGCATTTGATTTATGTGCATGGGCTTAGAAAGTGGGCTAGGTTTGTTTCATTTTAAATCCTTTTGATTTAAGGATTCGGGGGCTGAGCAATAATATAAAAAGCAGGAGAAGGAAAACCGAGAGGAAGGCAGTTGCAAATGTGAGAGAAAAACCGAGAGCAAGAAGAAAAGAAAAAAAAGGAGAGATGATCGAATTAAAAGAAGCAACCAGCCGCAAGAGATCTAGAGCAAGAGCCGAGATTAATTCTTAAGTTTTTCTTTCTCTCTTCTCAATTGTTTTACTTGAATGTTCCCAATTAAATTCACGGATTCTCTTTATATTCCCATAAACTAATTTATTTTACTAGGGCTACGATGTAGCCTAACTATGACGATTTAATTCCATAAATATGTGTTATTTTTAGTTTATTATTCAATGGTTGAGTGTTCATTATTGTGTTTAATGCTTTTAAATATCTGGCCGATATTTAAATAATTTGAGGGTACTGTTATGCAAATTTTATTGAACTCGCAAGCGCACAAATCTATTGTAGTATAGATCAATAGTGACGAGTGTCGATCCCACGAGGAGGTGTATTTTAATTATATGTAGAATTAATTTTGTATGAGGTGGTTGGATTTGTGGTGGAAGTGATTCAAATTATCCTAAAAATTGGAATTGAAATGGCGAGAAGAAATTAAAGTGTAAATCTATTAAATTGACTTACTTGGGTATCTGGATCCGTATCAATATGCATCATGGACTAAATATTCCTTATTAATAGCAATTAAATCATGAGGGGGGAATCCACACCTCATAAACCACGCTCTAATAAATATGGTGTTAAGAGCTTATCGTGCCAAATAATAATAACATTGTACTAGGGGGCCGGTGAAACCAGGGCGGTACTAGACAAGATTATTATTATTTGTCAACGAAAAGTCAAAACATCCACAAAAACTAGAGGGGAAGAGAAAATAAATTTACCAAATAAAGCCCATGACACATGTTGAGACTTCACCTTCAACCCAAGCTTGAAAGAAAATTAGCCACTCATAATTGAACTAGGGGCTAAATGAGAATTTATTAAAATACGTAGAAAATGCAAGATGGAGAAGGAATTACAGAAAATGGAGTCAAAAAATGGATTCAGAGATATCCAATTAGGGGGGGAAGACCCCCTTTTATAGATACATCGAGTAAATCATGGTCATCGGATTAAAAACAGTTTGGACGCTCAGGATTGCGCCACGTCATCAGTCAACAGTATGTGTGAATAGTATGCGGTTTGACCACGCGGATGAACAGTAACACGGTTTGACTCGTGTGAACAGTGACGCGGTTTGGTTGAAAATAATCCTGTGTGTTGCATGTACCGTACGTGAGATTTTTGGTCTACTGATATGCTGCCACGTCATCAATCAACAGTGCATAAGAATTTTAGTTCAACAGGATCTTGACACCTCATTAGTCAATGCCACATCATCAGTCAATGCCACGTCATCGATCCGTCTATGTGAACAGTGTCGTGAACAGTAACGTAGACAGTACCGTACATGTGAATAGTACCGTACATGTGAACAGTGCCATTTTTCCTTTTATGCTCTTCCTAAGGTTTTCGACCGTCCTGTGTTCAAAAGTGATGTCTGTTTTGCCTTTTGATCTCTCGTTTATTGTGAAATGACTATGATGCCCCTAAAATACATAAAATACTTAATTAAAATAAAACACACATAATTAAATTACAAAAAGCTTAAACATATAAAAGTAAGGGTTGTTAGTAAGACTTGAAATGTAAAATAACGATTTTCTCCTTTATAAATATGCATTTTCTAACACTCAACAAGTACATAATGAAACTAGGAGGAGATTTCTATAATTTTATTCTCTGTAATGGATGCCATTAATTGAATGAAAGACAGAGATGTGCATGCAATTTTTCTAAAAATTTTCATGGAGCTTAATGAATCTTTGCATATTTAAATTTACATAGAGATATAGTGGGTTGATATGTGAAGGTATTTTTTATATTACTCGAGAGAGGATATTGAATAGACTAGAGAAATTCACTCTTAACATGGGTAATAAACTTTAATAGTATAGATAGAGGATTGAATTGGATTGGTTATTGTGAAATCAGATGTCCTAGTATTTTAATCTCTTCGTGATTTCGATTACTGCCTGCATATTTATTTAATTTTTAGTTATTTTATTTTATTTTAATTTTTAATCTAAATTCTCTTATTCGATTGTTCAAATAAATTACAGTTGGAATAATTTCGGTAGTTAATAATATATAAAATCTTTGTGGGACGATACTCTACTCTTCATTATATTACTTGTGCCGACTAGTATACTTGCTAATTTACGCATCATCTTCCTTAAACTCTCCTTCCCTCTTCTTTCCTACTGTAGCACCTTCACTTTCTTCTACTACAACTGCTTCTTTTGCCTCGCCAAAATTAAACTCCTGCAACAATGAATGTGGAAATTTTGCATCTTTACTCTTCATGTACAGAGCCAATTAGTGCTTTGGGGCTTCTAAATGCTGTAAATAAGTCCAAAACCTTTGATGTTCTTCCATTTGGGCTTGGACACATGCTTGCGCTGCCTTACTAACTGCTGGAACCAACTCATCAAGCCCGGAAGCCTGTTTTGCTTTTTCTTGAGCAGGACGCTCTAGAGTTGCTGCAGTAGGGTGTTCTAGAGTTGCTGCAGTTGTAGTCTCTCCAGTAATTCTCTCTACTGTTAAGGTTGTAATGGCCCTTTCATTTTTTATCCTTTCATCACTTGTCTCAAATTTCTTTTTCTAAGATTTTGCTTACATCTATGGTTAACCCTTTTACTGTGGCATAAAGGAGTATTATTTGGTCTTGTGAAATCATAGTGGTGTCTATGGTAGACATCAACCTAGATTTTTAGAATTTGACCCAAACCTTGGCTATGGGTTTTAAATCGATTATGTTAACTACCTGTCCCTTTTTATTCATCCACTCACTACCCGGGATGGTTTATGTTTTGAAAACTTCCCCCCATTTCTTAACGGTCTTATTCACAGCAAATTATGTATATTCATATTCAATAGCAATGGGTAAATCATAAAAGGCATTAATAACCCTACAGTCTCAAGGGACTTGGACTTGCCTTATGAAAATATTTCACTGGTCCTATTACAGCATGTTAGAATAGAATTCTTTGACAACTGGAATAGTTAGGTGTTGAGGGTGAGAGCAAAATTTAACCTATCCTCGTCCATCTACAGCGTTATGAATGATGCTCATTACACCCGTGGGTTGCTTGGGGAATACGAACCCCTTTTCCTCCAAAATCTTCCTTGGCTCTATAAATTCTTTAAATTTATCCTCAATTTTGTAGCTATGCAAGCATGAAGGATTCTTTAATCGAGCAATTGTCTTCTTGTACCTTGTCATTGCTAAACCAAACGGAATAGAGCTGTATGGTGCCTAAAAAGAGAAATAAATCGTAAGAAGACTTGTACCTAACGATGAGAGTGATCAACAGAAGGGGAAAGAATTGTGATGAGAGTGAAAAATCGCTACAGTAAATCCCTAATTTATAGCTTGCGATAAGATAGAAAAAGAGGAAAGTAATTAATAGGATAAGTTTGGAAATAATATTTAAAATTTGAAACAAATCCAAATTTAAAAAGGAAAGGATATTGGTCTCGGGAATTTAGGGATTGTACAATCCTTCCTTATCTATAACTCTGATGTGCTGACGCCAGCTGGCAAAATTCCTCCCAACAGTAAAAAGAATTTCCTCAGTTTTTTCTATGCAATGGTAAAAATCGCTACTGCAGCAATAAATTTGATGCTACATCAACAACGATAAATTGCCCTGCTGAATGAAAACCATTGCCCATCTACCATGTTGCCTATAATTTTATAGCAACTTCTGTCAGTTTATTTGCCAATTTTTTTTAATAAAATACTGCTATGAAAGAAAGAAAAGAAACTAAATATTCAATTCAAAATGAAAAAAATCGTAAGGAAAAACGTACAAAATTAAACTTAATGTTGAAGGAAAAAATTAAAATAACTCACCTAATCATTGGGTTGCCTCCCAATTAGCTCTTGATTTTAAGTCCTTCAGCTTGACCATCCTTGCTTACTGATGTGGGATCTCCCAGGAACAGGTCATTCTTTGGGTGATTCATAGCAACTCCTATGTAATGCTTCACTCTGTGCCCATTAACTTTAAATTCTTGGCCAGTTCTTTCATTTAAAAGTTCAACAGCCCTATGAGGATATACTTTGATAAGGTTGAAAGGTCCTGACTATCTAGATTTTAATTTCCTAAAAAAGAGCTTTAAACTTGAATTGTAGAGCATGACTTGAGTGCTTGAAATGGGTTCCCTTTTCTGGATTCTTTGATCATGCCACTGCTTGGTCTTCTCCTTATAAATTTTTACATTTTCATAGGAAAATAACATGAACTCTTCTAGCTCACAAAGTTGTAGTTTTCTTTGCTCTGCTGGCATATCCATTTAGTTACTTGACTGCCCAATATGCTTTGTTCTCGAGCTCTAATGGCAAGTGATATGCTTTTCTATAAACAATTCTATACGGTAACATGCCAAGTGGAGTTTTGCAGGCTATTCTATAAGCACATAAAGAGTCATTTAATCTAAGTGACTAATCCTTTCTGTGGGACTCACAACTTTTTCTAAAAGCTTTTGTATCTCCCTGTTTGATACCTCTGCTTGTCCACTTGTTTGTGGATGGTATGTTGCAGTAACCTTGTGCTTGATCCCATACTTAGCCAGTGCTGCAGGAAATGTTCTGTTGTAAAAATGTGCTCCTTCATCACTATTAATGGCTTTTGGAGTGCCAAATCTTGAGAATATGGTCTTTTGAAGGAACTTCAGTACTACCTTGACATCATTAGTTGGTAATGCTACAACTTCCACCTATTTGGAGACATAATCCACAACCACTAAGATGTATTGGTTACCGAAAGAAGGTGGGAATGGTGGAAGTTTATCAATCACCTTTATTTTTGTCTTGTCCACTTCCATTCTCTTTCTAAAAACTCTATGGCCTAAGACTATCCCTTATTGTACCATAAAATGACACTTTTCTTAATTTAGCACCAAATTAGTATTCTCACATCTCTTAGGCACATTTCTAGGTTGTGCAAACAATCATCATATGATTCCCCAAAAATTGAAAATCATCCTTGAATACCTTTAGTGTGTGCTTCACCATATCTTAAAAAATGGACATCATACATCTCTAGAAAGTTATTGTAGCATTGCACAAACGAAATGGCATCCTTCTAAAGGCAAAAGCTCCATAAGGACAAGTGAATGTTGTCTTCTCCTGATTCTCTAGTGGTATAGCAATCTAGTTGTAACCTGAATATCCATCCGAGAAACAATATCATTCTTTTCTAGCAAGTCTATCCAACACATGGTTTATGAAAGACAATGAGAAGTTGTCCTTCCTTGTGGCTTTATCTAGCTTTCTATAATCCTTGCAAACTCTCTATACGATCACTGTTCTTGTGGGAATAAGCTCATTCTTCTCATTTGCTACAAATGTCACTCCAAATTTCTTTGTATTGGACATACCCATTAGCTATTTGATCTTGGGTAAATAATTCCAGCATCAAGCCACTTAATGATCTCCTTTTTGACAACTTCCTTCATGATGTGATTCAATCATCTTTGTTGCTCTCCAGAGTTGCTGTAGCAGTCTTCCAGCAAAATCTTGTGCATGCATAAGGATGGGCTAATTCCTTTAATATCTGATATGGTCCATGCAATAACCTTCTTGTATCTCCCTAACATATCCACAAAGCTATTCTCATGATTTGCATTCAAAGAACATGAAATGATTTCAGAGAGTGGGTCATTGTCACCAAGATAAATATATTTTAAATGTGAAGGTGAAAGTTTTAATTCTAAAGTAGGAGGTGACTCAATAAATAAAACAAATGGTTTTACTTCCTTGTTTGAGAGGTCTAAAGATGTCTGTCAGCCCTCACGGGTTGCTTCTCTTTTAACTATGCTATGTTAACTGCTTTAGGATCTTCATCTTCAAGTTCTTTAAATGTTAAAACATTGATTTCCTTCATACTGTAGCAAATGTTTAACCTTTCTGTAACAACAAAATCCATAACTCTAATAAAATTACAGTCTTCAACCTCATCAAAACTCTTAATAGCACCCAACACATTGAATGTAACTTGCTAGTCATTTACCCGTATAATTAACTCTCCTTTTTGTACATCAATTAGAGTCTTCCCCATAGCTAAGAAAAATCTTCCTAGTATGATTGGTACTTCTTTGTCTGCCTTAAAGTTCAGCACTATGAAATCCACTGGAAAAATAAATTTATCCACCTTCACCAACACATTTTCAATCTTCCCTTCTAGATAGGCATGAGATAGGTCAGCAAGTTGTAAAGTCACTGTTGTTGGCCTAACTTCTTCAACTCCCAATTGCTTGAACACTGATAAAAGTATAAGATTGATCCTAGCCCCCAGATCACAAAGTGCTTTATCACTGTTTTTATTTCCAATAGAGCATGGAATTGTGAAGCTCCCTAAATCTTTCAAACTCTCCAAGCCCTCTTTTCCTTGCCAAAATATCGTTCAAGAGCTTTTATAAAAGTAATGTTGATATGCAGCTGCTTCAACACTTCTGAAAACTTGCTGAATTACTTGTCTTACTTTTGCTTTTGAAATCTTTGAAGAAATGGTGGTGGTGTTCTAAACTGTTGTGTTGCAACAGGTTGTACAGACTGATTCTCTTTTGTTTTGTTATGTATTGATACAGTTGGCACTGTAACATCTTTATTTACATTTGTTATATCATTATCTTCTACTAATGTTGTACCTTGGCTATTCACTTCATTGGGCTGAAAAATTGGTTGTTGTGGCTCCTCTTTAACTTGAGTTTCCTCTTGGGTTAAAACGGGTTCCACTCTTCTTTTTGGTGCACTAATGGGAATATAAACATCCTTTGTAAACCTTAAATTAATCACCTTGCAATGCTCTTTTTCTTCTCTTCTCGGATCCTCTGTATTATTAGGTAAACTGTCCTGAGATCTTTTACTCATTGATGTAGCAAGCTGTCTAACCTGATTTTTTAAATTTCTTAAGGATACCACTTGGCTTTGGACAACCGCTTTATTTTTCACAATGTATTCCTAAGTAAAGCATTAAGAGAATTGTGGTTGTCATTGTTGGTGTTTTTTTACTCTTGATTTTGCTGATGAAATCCATATAGTGGAGCAGCCTATTTTGTCCACTAGTTATTGCAACATGCTAATTCTGATTGCTCCATGAAAAGTTTGGGTTCTGTCTCCATGTAGGACTACAAGTGTTTGAATATGGTTTGTTCTGGTTCTGTCTATTAAAGTTACCTACATAATTAACTAAGGCTGGATTTCTAGGGCAATTGTTAAATAAGTGCCCTTCTCTACAATAAACACAAGATACTACAATAAACACAAGATACTTCAGTAACTTGGTTAATAGTTGCTGAAGAAGTGGTCATAGCTTTCACCATATTTGTTAATGTAGTTACTTGGACTGACAATGCTATCAAGGCATCTACGTTATGGACTCCTGTTGTTCCTCTTACTACAGTTGCCTAGTTGATGGCCGTTGATAGTTATTGTTGGCTATCCTCTCCAAAATTTCATAAACCTCATTGTAAGACATAGATAACAAGGCACCATGAATCTAGTTCTTAAGTTGAGACCATTATAGAATGTTTCCAACTGTATGCAATAAGGAATACCATGATGTGGACATCTCCTGAGAAATTCCTTAAATCTTTTTCATGTATCATATAAGCTCTCATCTTCAAGTTGATGAAAAGATGTGAGCTCGTTCCTTAGTTTTGCATTCTTGGTTGGTGGAAAGTATTTCATCAAAAATTTGTCAATCAAGTCATTCCATGTGGTAATGGAGTTATGAGGTAAAGAGTTCAATCATGCCCTTGCACGATCTCTTAAAGAAAATGGGAAACGTCTGAGCCTCAATGCTTCTTGTGATGCTCCAACAATTTTGAAAGCATCACTTACTTCCAAAAACAACTTAAAGTGTAGATGAGCATCTTCGGATGGCAACCCATCAAATTGCCCAACTGTTTATAACATCTAAAACATCACTGGTTTGAGCTTAAAATTATCAGCTTGCACTTTGAGTCTAACTATTCCAGAGTTTCTGGCTTGAGGGGTCAACACTGCATAATCTCTAATGGCTCTGTCTCTATCATCTGCCATATAGATAACGTTATTATTCCTTGGTTGCCCAAATCTGCACATTCTAACGTTCTGGACCTCTTTGTGCATTCACTGGTTGTATTTCTCCTCGGGGGTTCAAATTCCCTTTATCTTATAAATCATCCGTTGCTACAGCAGCTTTCGACTCCCTTTGCTCTTCTCTAAATCTCATTGCAGTTCTTTCAATTTCTAGATCAAATTGGAAATCAACAGGTTTATATTTGTGCATGCAAGGTTTACGTATCAATAAAATAAACAAATTAAAATAAAATCAAAATTTAGCACCATTTAAGTTTAATTTCACAAATCACAAATCACAATTAATCCCCGACAACGGTATCAAAAACTTGACGTGTGGCAATCTCTAATGCTATGGGTGTTAATGTGTAAGCGTACACAACAAGTAATATTCTGATGAGTATTCAAAACGTCTCTATAGGGATTTATGTTATCAGACTTGCTATAGCAATCTTAACAGCACAGTTTTGTTTTAAATGAAAATAAAACAACTAATAAAACTAATAAACAAATTAAAGTAAAAATGCAATAAATAAAATGAAATAAAGAAAAATCTCACGTCAAACATAAGGATAAAACTAATGGGAATAAAGTAGTTGAGTGAATAAATTTACTTAATGGCATTGGCTTTTTTTCGATTATAGTATTGTTGCTACAACATTTACTACAACACTTGGCAAAGTCCCTCATGCATCCTTAGTTGTTGCCTGTTGAATATCTTATATCTAATGCAACCTAAAAGTGACCAACTTTTACGCTAGCATTAAATATAACATTAATCGATTTAGGTCTCATTTACCCTACAAGGTGAATCTCTATATCTAATTCATCATTAATTTTAGATCAAGCATGGTCCTATTCAAATTGAGATTAACTCAACTTAGGAAACCTAATCTAAAATCAAGTATTGTCTTATTGAGATCCACTAAGTTAGACCTTTTTTAGGTTCTTGTTTAGCTAGTATCCATAAATGGGTGGTTAGCTAAAATAGAGAATTAAATAAATATAGTTAAGACAAAATGTTATAGCAAACACAGAGCAACGCGCATATATAATTCAAACGTCATTAAGTTCATTTATTACTCAACTACAATTAATTTCAGTTCATGATTTGCAATAGAAAAATAAAAAAAAGAATTTCAACCATCAAATATATCCCCATGAATAAATAAAAAATAAGAAAAGAATAAGAAGGACTGATTTCTAATTGATCTTTGCGACTTCTCCTCTATCAGCCTTCAATCTCTCTCTTGATTTTTGTTTTTTTTTTGTGCTTTTCTCTACGGTTTCTCCTTTGGGTGACAGCCTTTTTTTTTTTACGCATGTGTGCTCCTTTTATAGCTTATAATTAGGGCAACCGGAAATCTAGGACGTGTATCTTCCATTTTAAGAAACTACAAATTGCAATCTTCTAAGTATCTTGCATGAAATCTTCTCTGTCAAATCTCCAAGATTGCTATAGCAATGACTTCAACATCTACATTGTTCTAGACTTGTTTCAATTCTTTTGTAGCCAAGTTTTTTCCTTATTTTTGTAAGCCTATTACAGTAGAATTCCTTCCTTGAAATTTGAGCTTCCAGTCACTTACAATTATTCGTATGATGTAAGCACACAAATTATTCTAAAACAAACTAAATTTATTAGAAATAAACTAAAATGGATATTCATGCAAAATATAACTAAAATACAATAAAAAAACATCATTTACTCTCTACGTATTACTAATTTAATTCTAAGAGTGTCATGATAACTATCATTTAATAGAGTTATCACTCTCCCATGGTCGATCTAGAGTGGGCAGTGGCTCAAGCAACCCTGAGGGACATTGTTGCTCCACTTTGTCCTGTTGGCACACAAGGCATGTTTGCATAAACTGTTCTATGTCATCTCACCTTTGAGGCCAATAATATGTCGACTCAAGCAAGGCTCGTGCCTTTGTCCCAAGTGTCTAGCTTACTTGGTGTCATGACACTCTTTGATCAAGATCCGCCTCAAGTTTCCCCACTTTGGAACATAGACACGTCGTCCCTTAGTGTACAAAAGGACATCCTCGACCTAAAATCTCTTCGATTTCCTATACTGCACGACAGAAACCAGCTGCTTGGCTAAGGGATCATGCTCTATTCCCTCCTTTATAAGCATGAGAAGCTCCCCTTGTATCTAGCTTATGGCAGCAAGCTCGGCCTTCTGACTCAAGGCGTCCACTACCAAATTGGCCCTTCTCAGCTTATACTCTAGGTCATAGTCAAATTTGGCCAAGAAGTCTTATTATCTAGCTTGTTTCGGACTTAACTTCTTTTGACAATTAAAGTAACCAGTGGCCGCATTGTCCTTTTTCACCACGAACTTGGACCCAAGCAAGTAGTGCCTTCAAATGCGCAAATGGTGCACTACTACGGTCATCTCTTTCTCTTGTACCGTATACTGCCGCTCTATATTGTTGAGTTTTCAGCTCTCAAAAGCTATCGGATGCTTGCCTTGTATCAACACACCTCCAATAGCAAAATCAAAAGCATATGTGTGTACCTTAAAAGGTAATGCATGGTTCGGTAGCCTAGGATTGGCTCTTTGGTAATGGCCATCTTGAGGGCATCAAAGGCTTGTTTGCTCATCTCTGTCCATTCCCACTTGGTGGTCTTCTTGCGCAAGTCAATGAGTGGTGCGGCAATGGCGGAATAAACCTTGATGAACCACCTATAGTAGTTGGCAAGGCCTAAGAAGCCTTAACCTTGAACTCTTAAGCTTTTTTTCTAGTGACACAAGCAGTCTTTGCCTTATCTCTTTCCGCAATCTGTACTTCAAAAATCCTGACCTAAGCTTGAGCTTAGAGAAGTACATAGCCCATCTAAGTTGGTAAAAAAAGTTCGCAATCAATAGGATGGGGTATTTTTTCTTCACGATCACCTTGTTAAGGCCCAAGTAGTCGATGCATAATCAAAGTGAGCCATCATGTTTCCGCTGGAGCAGTACCAGTGCCCCATATGGTGCCTTCGAGGGCTAGATATGTCCTGTATCTAGTAGCTCCTCGATTTACCTCTACAACTCCTCTAACTCCGAAGGAAACATGTGGTAGGGTGCTCTCGTAGGCGGTTTGGCACCCGACTCCAACTCAAACTTATTGTCCACTTTCCTTTTGTGGAGGTAATTGTTCTGGCAATTCGAGTGGCATCATGTCCCTATACTCCTCAAGCACTTGCGGTACTGCCTTCGGAATGGGCTCTATGGCCATAGCGTCCTTCCTATCACCGGCCTCATGAATGGTGGCGAGAAAAGTCTCCTCATACCGCTTGCAACCCTTGCTAATTTACATTGTGAAAAGTTAAACCTGGTTGTGTAGCCTTGCTTATAATCGGAACCATGCATGGGGCTCCCTCTAAGATGCACATTGAGTTTTACCTTAGAAGTGGCACCGCATTAAATTGTGGCAAAAATTCCATGCCCAAAACAAGAGTAAAGTCATCAAGAGGTACAACGAAGAAGTTGGCCTTACCTCACCAAGGGCCTAGATATAGCTCCACATCCCATGCTACCCTGCTAAGTGGTTTGGCCTCCAAATTCAATGTCTTGAGCCAACCATTAATTTTTTCCACTTTGAGTCCAAGTTTCTTGGCCTCATCCATCTTGATAAAGTTGTGGGACGCTCCCGTGTCAATCAAGGCTTGAGCTTGTTTTCCATTGATCATGGCCTCGACATGTATAAGCGACTTGTCTTGCACCTTTGCTGAAATTTGCTTGGCATGCATTGAAGAGTTGGAGACAGCCCATGTTGGCGGCCTTGACTGGTGATACCTCTGGTTGCTTCTCCCCGTCTTATTAAATATAGTGTTGAATGCCTTCTTCTTTGAGTAGTCCCTCACGCAATGGTCCCCATCACATAAGAAGTAATTATGCTTGTGTTTAGCCTCCTTGCCATCCTTCAGACCGTCCTTCTTTTGTGGCGCCTTGTCCTTGCCATCTCTCTGACTCCCTTTGCTCCCCCACCTTTGCCATGTTGGGGCTTCTCATATTTCTTTGACTTGGATGATTCACCCTTCCAAAATTCCACAAACATGTGCGCCTCAGTGAAAACAGTAGAGATGTCATTTACTTGGCGTCGCTACAACTCCTATTATGCCCACGATTAGAGGCCCTCTATGAAGTTGAAAATCAAGTCATCCGTGTTTATGTTGTCGATTTAAAGCATTAGCTTCGAGAAATGATCAATATACATCGAGATGGATGTCGTGTGCTTCAATTCCCTCATCTTTTTGTGAGCCTTATATGCCACATTCCCCAAATAAAATTAATTCTTCAGGTCGTACTTAAGCAAGTCCCAAGTGTTGATGATGCACATCCCATGTATAATCTATGCATGCTTCTGCTGCCACTAAGCAGTCGCGTGGTCCTCAATTACCCCATCACAATGTTCAACTTCTCTTGCTCACTTTAGATATTGGTGGCCTTGAAGTACGTCTCCGTAGACTATAGAAAGTTCTCGATCTCTTGGCATCCCACTTGCCCTCATATCTCCTTCATCTCGGCAACTCAACCCTCAATGGAGGTGTGGCATTGGTGTTGAGCACCTCGCTGACCATCGCCTTTTTTCAAAGTTCCAATTGTTCTTGGTCCTCTTAAGGTCACGTTAAGTTCCTGCACTTGAGCCCTTAGTGACCACTGCTTAGAACTCCTCAAGGCTTTAGCATGGCACCACTACGTCTTCGCTCAAGTCACCATCTGTCCCGCAAGATCATCCACCTTTATCTTTTGCTCAAAGATCTTGAGGCGCTTTTAATCTCAGTGATGGCAGTCTCCCCACAAATAACCTGAATCTCCATGGCGTTGAGCAAGTCCACCGCTTCTCCTTATTATTATTCCCCTTTTTCATATTAGGGTTTGGCTCCCTCCCCGTTTGATCATCATGAATAGGGTCTGACATCCTTCCTTTTGAACAACGCAGCTACCCCACGAGTGTCTAAGGTTCTGATACCAATTATCACAGCCTGCTTGTTTCCCACGTTGTATCGTGCAGCCTTAGGCACCAAATCTCCCTCTTTTGGCCTTAAGTCAGCCTTGCACATTTAAATCTGCTGTTGCATTCAAAAGTTGGAAAATATATTCACTCAAACTCGCTCAAGATAGGAGGAAAAAACTTGTATTACTCCAAGAAAGCTTATAAAGCTTTGTGAGTCTCTAGTTGTTGTTTTTTGTGTCTCGGCCAAATGAGGCCCCTCCTATATATAGAGTACAATGGAGTGGTGTAGATGCTCAACTACCACCTATATATAATAAATACATGAAAAATATCTACAAGCATTACATGAGTATAGAATCATCCATGGGCCATGGCTTGCTAGAAGGCTTAGGCCATGACATCCGACACACCGGCTTAGCATGGGAGTTTGGTGTCTTAGGCTGGTCAGGTAGGTCTTCCAATGAGACCCACAAACTTTAATTTGACTTTTTTTCTTTCACAACAAAAACTAGTTGATTTTGTGGTGGGGTCCACCTAACCTACCCAAATAGAAGGCTCTCATTTGTTGGGAGTACCAACTTACGTTGGGATGGTACACCAAAGTCATAAATTTTTCTCTTATATGAAGCATTCTTTTAGAAGATATCATGGTGTAATGTGGATCCCTCTTGTTCTAGTCATGAAATAGATGAAATAAATTAAAAAATGGATTTTGTTTGGAAATAACATGTTAATCGTATAAGTAAATGATATTATATTATGTGTTCATTGATTTTGAAAAACCAATATACAAGGGGTAGTGATATTAAATTAATCTATAAATGCAATAATTAGTACTACCATTGGTTTACCATCAATTTTCTCTGGAGTACAACATAACTCATATATTTAATTCCAACACAGGTTCCAAAATACTTTTTCCATCAAAAGTTAAGCTCAAGGTCTTAGACATACATTGAGCTTAGTTCTTATATAGGAAAAATGATCAAAGGCAAGAGGCTTAGTGAGGATATCTTCTAGTACATTAAAATTGGATATGTATTCAACAATAAGTTCCTTTTGAGCTATGTGCTCTCTAACAAAGTGAAGATCCAATTCTATATGTTTGGTTTGGGTATGATACTTAGGATTGCTAGCTAAAGCCTCCGTACTTTCATTATCACAGTGCAAAATAGGTGACTTGGTCTAGTACTAGAAATCTCATTGAGTCATTTGGATTAGAACAAGATCTAATCATGCTTCGATTAAAATATAAGTTAATCGTGTTGGCTTGGTTCAATACTAGAACTATATCTAGTGTTATATATCCTATCATTTCCAATTCCGCTACCCCGCTTCGTCAATTTAGTTGTTATTAGTCTATCCCAATTGATTTTATTAATACTAAAATCTATCAATCCAAAAATTAACTTTAATATTTATACTAATATTGACATAATAAAAAAAAGGGAAATTATCATTGATATACCTTATATTTGTTCTGTTATAAAAAATACTACAACACTTTGAAGGTGTATCAATCGTCCACCCTTAGTTGACAAAATGTATCAGCCGACCACCAAACCGTTAATTGTCGTTTGAAAGTTAACGGAGTTACAGTGAATTGATGATTTTACCCTTGAAAATTATCACTTGTATACCCTTAAATTCTCTTTTTATCACTTGTATATCCTTAAATTATCACTTGTATCATATGAAAAGACCAAATTATCCTTCTGACGTCATCATACTTAAACGACAACTAACGGTTTGGTGGTCAGCTGATACATTTTGTCAACTTAGGGTGGACGATTGATACACCCTCAAAGTGTTGTAGTATTTTTTATAATAGAGTAAACTAATGGTATACAAATGATAATTTCCCTAAAAAAATTGTAAATAAAATAATATAAATTTTGTAAATTATTGAGAATGTTAGATATAATTATTTTAACATTATTAATTTGTCAAATAGATTTTATTATCACTAAAAGAATTTGATAGATTAACAATGTTAAAAACATTTTCTAATATTCAAAGTAATTTATAAATTTGATCTCACTTTATATATTACATTATTTAAATTTATATTTATTTAGAAGTTTATTTAAAGGCAATTATTATTTAAAGTCAATTATTTATAATCAAATCGTATAATAGCCAAAAGTAATATCTGTGAACATTTATAAAATTAAGGGGTCTGTGACCATTTAAGCAAATTTTGGCGAGGTGGGTGGCTTTTCCCCTAACTTTTAATACCAAATGTAATCTCTAATGTTAAAATAAACAGGAAAAAAAGCATTGTCGACATTTTAGCAAATAAAATAATTAGTTTTAATTTTAGAAGTCTCACATAATAATAAATTTCTATACAAAAGATATTGAAACTAATGAGCCTAATTCATACTTAGAAAATAACTCAAGAGTTGAGTATTTCCTCAAGTTTATATTAGTAGTTCAATAACCTATTATTGGCTGATGTGAGATGATATATATCCTCAACTACACATCCCATCATTTGCAAGTCAGTCTTTTTTGCTGGTCCTTATCACGTGGAAAGGTAGTGTGGGTTTACTGACACATGAATCTATTAAAGAAAGAAATTTATCATTAATATTGCCTAATGATATTAATTACGTGTCATGCAATAGTCATTCTTTTATGTCAACTCCTGAAACTTTTAAATATATCAGAATGAAAACTAAGTGAATGTAAAAAATTAAACAATTTTGTTTCTGAATAGGATTAATTAAACTTGTTAATATTCCATAATTTGCAAGTTAATTTAGGCTGACTTCAACATGATCACAGTTGTTTTATGGATGTTTGTTAATAAAGAAAGACTTACTACGCATCCTCGAGTCTTTGTTCAATCTTAAAATTTGCCTATATATAGCCTGTAGTAGCTAATCCTGGCATATCCATCAAAAGCTATTTTCATCATATTGCCTGCCTGCCTGCTGTTTGAGTTATCAAATCCTCTCATTTTCTCGGGAATTCAACCATGGGCGACAATGGTGCGTTTTGTGTTAATTATTGTTTTACAAATTCATATTAGCTTTTATCATTTAAAATATCGATCGTATTAATTATAACTGCTATGTACAACCAGTGGCTATGCTATGTTGAAGCTAGTAGGGGCTTCAACCCTTGCTTGAATTTTCAAAAGTTACAAATTTATTTTGATGCTTGCCTCATTTTTAGTTTAATTTAATATAAAAGTCATTATTAAAATTTAAACACGATTAAATTTATTTTTAATCTTTCTGAATTTTATCCAAATGTTTACATTATGGATATGACTTTAATAACAAATTTTTAGGATTGAAAGGGATTGGTAAGCTGGCAAACAAATTAGTTGATATTATGAAAGATAAATTGTATTCAACAATTTATCTTTGGTGACATTGGCAATTTAGCATTGAGTTTACCAGTTGTCATAACTATAGTAGAAAGGGCATTTCAGCCATGAATTTTGTGAAATATTGTTAGTGAAGAAATTAGATTGGAGAAACTAATTGTATATGTAAGGAAAAAAAAAAAGATATTTGGTAGTTTTGATAATGAGGTTATTCTTCAATTTTTCCAACATAATGAAAACCTCCAGGATAGTTATAAATGTATAGAATTGAATATATAAATAAATTTTTATTTTAATATTTTTTATTTATTGAACATTTTAAATTATATTATTATTTGAACTTAGCCGTTGATGCGTATATATTCATGTGAATTTTAGCAATATTACGGGAGAAAATGAGTCTTACTCTAGCTGAAAATAGAGTCATTGAAGCTACTATCCATATCAACAGTTAAAAGTTTTACATCTGGTGTTTCCAAATTCGGGGGCTACAATTGGTATGCCCATCTATGCATCCATGCCTCTAGTCTTTGTATTACTTATAGAAGTAAAAAAATATATATTGTATTACATTTGTTAATTAATATTTATTAGTTTGATTTCTTAATTATTTTTGTATCTGCAGGTAATTGGTTTTCTATCCCCAAGGAAAAAAGAACGATGGTGACAAGGACCATCTTTCCCTTTACCCAGCACTATTATCGTATTGTTGAGTTTTTTAAAAGAATTGTTGCCAAAGAAAAAATGAAATTCTAGAGTATATGTATGAAGCCAAGAAAACAACGTTTGCTTAAGGCTTAGAATATGTGAAAATACATGCTTGCCCAAATGATTGTATACTCTACAGAAAAGAGTATGAAAGAATTTTTGAATGTCCTAATTGTGAGTTGTCTAGATGGAAAAAAACGATGGTAATGTTGGCAAATATAAGATAGGTATTCCGGCGAAGGTTTTATGGTACTTTCATCCCATTCCTAGATTTAGGCATATGTTTCACTCATTGCAAAGTACCAACAATTTGACTTGGCATGCAACTGAGAGGGTAGTTGATGGTAAGCTCTGACATCCTGCTGACTCACCATCATGGAAGTGAGTAGATGAGAAATGGTCTATCTTTGCATCAGATCTTAGAAAATCTCCATCTTGCGCTGTCGGCTGATGGAATAAACCTAATAGCTCTCCCAGTAACACACACAGGAGTTGGCCGGTTGTTCTTACAACATACAACCTTCCGCCGTGGTTGTGTACAAACTGGAAGTTTAAAATGTTGTCCTTATTGATTTTTGGTCCTCAACAACTGAGCAATGACATTGATGTGTACTTGGCATCTTTGATAAAAGACTTGCAAACTTTATGGGAGGTGGAGTGGAAGCTTATGCTGCTAATAGAAAGGAATTCTTTAATATAAGGTTTGTGTTGTTGTGGACCATAAATGAATTTCTGACATATAAGTATTTAACGAGTTCCACTGTTAAAGGGTATAATGCATGTCCATATTGTAGCTTAAATACACCCAAACGTAGACTAAAACATAGTGGGAAAAATGTATGTTTAGGGTATCATCATTGGCTTCCTAGTAAATATGAATTTTGAAGCCAAAAGCAAGCCTTTAATAATAAAATAGAGAGAGATCCACCCCCAAAACCATGAAAGATGAGAAGATTTTTCAACTGGTTGAGTCCATTGAAAATAAATGGGGAAAAAGTGAAAATAAAATGTGCAAAAGTTTTGACAATAATGATAGTGTGTAGTGGAAGAAAAAATCCATATTCTATAGAGTATTAAAAGTACTTGCCAGTGCGTAATCAATTAGATGTAATACATATTGAAAAAAATGTTTTTGAGAGCATATATAGAACACTGTTGAACATTTCGAGGAAGGCCAAAGATGGCCTTAAGTGAAGGATAGATCTTGTGGCATTAGAAATTACGGTTGAATCAGCACCAAATGTTAAAAATGACAGGCAGACATTTTTACCTTCGGCTCGTTACACTTTAACTAGAAAGGAAAAGGCCAAATTTTAGAAAGCTTTGAAAAGTATTATTAACGTATAGAATTCGTATTCATATAGCATTCGGTTTTGTGCATAGAAGTCATATAGAATTCGGTTTCATATTTAAGGCAATTAGATTTGTATATAAATTATGAAACCGAATTCCTTTTCTACTTAGGATTCTATTCTTTAAGGCTGTACATCTATATATATGTAGCAACGTTCATACAAGAAATAACAAGAGAGTTTTATTCATAAACTCCATTCTTTATTTTACATGGTATCAGAGCATTACTCACTTATAAAATCATTCTCTTCGTTCTTTTGCCTCTGTTTGAATACTCATGGCAGATGGTCAGTTATCAAGACAAGCCGCCATCCTTAATAAACAAGTGGATGATATCTTCCTTGTCCACCCATCAGATAGTCCAACTGCTGTATTGGTTTCTCCTTTACTCACTGGTGATAACTATGGTACATGGGTAAGGGCAATGACTATGGCTTTACGAGCGAAAAACAAGCTCGGTTTTGTTGATGGAACTATATCAAAACCAGATGAAGATGAAGATGATGGTGGTAGATGGCAACGTTGTAATGATCTTGTTGGATCTTGGGTGTTGAACTCCATATCAAGTGAACTTGCGGGAAGTGTGTTGTATGCACAGTCTGCTAGAGAAGTATGGGAGGATTTGCAAGAGCGTTTTCAGCAGACCAATGCGCTGAAAATCTATGAACTCAAACAGGCCATCTCTAATTTACGACAAGGAGATGCATCTGTTTCACTTTATTATACTCGCATAAAGGTGCTTTGGGATGAGTTGAATTCTCTACAACAAGTAGGACCATGTACTTGTGCGAATGCAAAAACTGTCAGTCAATTGCAGCAACTAGATCGAGCTATGGAGTTTCTTCAAGGCTTACATGACAGATATGCAGCAACGAGGAGTCAGATTTTGTTGATGGATCCTTTTCCTAGTGCAAATAAAATTTATTCCCTTGTAAGGCAAGAAGAAAAACAACAAGATCTTCACGCTATAGTGGGATCTCCAGAAGCTGCAGCATTGACAACACAAAGCCGGAATTCATTTGGAAACGTGAATTGGAATAACAATTCTGCAGTAGATAACAAAGGAGGAAACATGAATGCAAATGGTGGCAGACCATCGTGTGAACATTGTGGAAAATTAGGCCACACAAAACAAAAATGTTTTGAGTTAAATGGATACCCACCAAATTGGAGAAGACGTGGACAAGGTAATAAAAATGAGATTAAAGCTGCCATGGCAACAAATAACAATCAAGACGTCCAAGCACCAATATTTACTCAAGAGCAATATCAAAAACTCCTAGCTATGTTGTCCTCTTCAGGTAGTCTACATACTGCGAATCTTGCAGGTATAGCACTTAATTCCGCTTTATCACACACTTGGATCATAGATACAGGCGCTACGAATCATATGTGTAGTTCGCTTGAATTTTTTCACTCCTATGAACCATGTCATGTTCCTCTTCACGTTCAATTACCAGATGGCACCATAGCACAAGTTACTCACATAGGGAAAGTCTCCTTTTCACCAGATTTTTTATTAGACAAAGTATTTTACATTCCGAGTTTTAAGTTTAATTTACTATCTGTTAGTCAGTTAACCAAATCAAATAAATATAAAGTAATTTTTTCTTCCAATTTTTGTGAGTTTCAGGACCTATACACGAAGAAGCAGATTGGCAAGGGTAGACTTCGTGAAGGCCTTTTCTACATCCAACTTCCAGCTGCATTTTCTTTCACCTCCCAAATCACCTCTACACATGAGATGGATCTTTGGCATTGGAGACTTGGCCACCCTTCTCTTGGACGTTTAGAGCATTTTTCAAAAACTTGTCCTATGGTTAGTTTTAATAAAGCATATGTTTGTGATATTTGTCCTAAAGCAAAACAAACTAGAAAGTCATTTTCCATTAGTAGCATCAAAAGTAAAATACCTTTTGAATTAATCCATTGTGATGTTTGGGGTCCTTTTTCAACTTCAAGTTTTTCAGGGGCTCATTATTTTTTAACCATTGTTGATGATTATACTCGATGCACTTGGTTATATTTAATGAAAACCAAATCCGAAACCCGATTGCATTTATGTTCTTTTCATGCTTTGATAAAAAATCAATTTAATGCTAACATTAAAATTGTGCGTTCTGACAATGGGACTGAATTTCTTGTTAAAGAATTACAGAAATTTTTTTTAGACCAAGGGATTATTCATCAAAGAAGTTGCGTTCGAACACCGCAACAGAATGGTGTGGTTGAGCGTAAACATCGCCATCTTCTCGAAGTTGCGCGAAGTCTACGTTTTCAAGCCAATTTGCCAATCAAATTCTGGGGAGAGTGTGTTCTTACTGCAGCATATTTAATCAATAAATTGCCTAGTGATGTTCTTAATGGAAAAACCCCACATGAAATGCTTTTTGGTGTAGCACCAGATTTATCACGCCTAAAAGTTTTTGGTTGCTTGTGTTTTGCCAAAAATTTACAAGTTAAACATAAATTTGATCAACGGGCGAATATGGGAATTTTTATTGGTTATCCTTTTAGTCAAAAAGGATACCGGATTTATGATATTGAATCTAAGACAATCTATGTGTCTCGTGATGTTTTCTTTTATGAACATATTTTTCCTTTTCAGGATGTTAAATCACCGATTTTTTCTACACATGTCACTAATGAGTTTTTATTTGATGAAAAATTTTTTGAGTCTAATACTCTTTTATCACCTTCTCCAAATAAAAACATAAGTTTATCACATGGTCTTCATAAACATGACCCACCGTTGCAAGACACAGACCCATCCGTGACCAATTCTTCTTCTCCTGACACCACTCATGAACACATCATAACTGAAACACCATCTACCCAACAGCCTGGTTCACCAGCAGATACAACCGTAAATTCACCAGCAGCCACTCCCCCACGACCCCAACGTGATAGACGTCCACCAGCTTACCTTCAAGATTATTGTACCTTGGCTTCTCACAATTCTACCCATGCTGATCGTGTTTCTTCGTCTCAAGGTAAGAAATATCCTCTTCACAATTTTATTTCCTACCATCATTTTTCTCCAGCACATAAGTCTTTTTTGTCTGCTATTACCTCTACAACCGAACCAATTTTTTTTCATGAGGCAGTCAAGCTACCTGAGTGGCGCAAAGCCATGGAGGATGAGATAACAGCTCTTGAGAAAAATAATACCTGGACTCTGACACGTTTGCCGGATGGTAAAAAGGCCATTGGCAGCAAATGGGTTTACAAAATTAAATATCAGTCCGATGGCACCATTGAGCGTTACAAAGCTCGTTTAGTTGCTAAGGGATATACTCAAACAGAAGGCATTGATTATCATGATACCTTTTCACCGGTTGCCAAGCTTGTCACTATAAGAGCTTTACTTTCTCTTGCGGCTGTTAAGGGCTGGATTTTAGATCAATTAGATGTAAGCAATGCATTTTTACAAGGAGATTTAGAAGAAGAAGTTTATATGCAAGTACCACAAGGTTTTTCTAAGCAGGGGGAGCATCTAGTCTGCAAACTCAACAAATCTATCTACGGATTAAAACAAGCATCCAGAAATTGGTTTTCCAAGTTTTCTGCTACCATTCAACAAGCTGGTTTTCGCCAATCTAAGGCTGACTATTCATTATTTGTGAAAACTAATGCCAAATCTTCAACCTTTGTGTTAGTTTACGTTGATGATATTATTGTTGCAGGGAATGATGCTGCCGAGATTAGCAGAATTAAAGATTTTCTTGCACAGAAATTTTACATCAAGGCACTAGGGAAGTTGAAGTATTTTTTGGGGATAGAAGTGGCACGGTCATCACGTGGCATTTTCTTGAGTCAGCGGAAATATGCCCTGGACATTTTAAAGGATGCTGGTTTACTTGCTGGACGAGTTTCTCCTTTTCCAATGGAACAACAGCTTCGGCTTTCATCTACAGATGGCGACCTTTTACCAAACCCCTCAAGTTATCGACGTCTTGTAGGTCGGTTGATATATCTCACAGTTACCAGGCCTGATATTGTCTTTGCAGTACATGTTTTAAGTCGATTTATGCATGAACCACGAACTACTCATATGGATGCTGCCATTCGAGTGCTTCGGTATTTAAAAGGCTCACAAGGCAAAGGTATCTTATTATCTTCAACGAGTGACTTGCATATCCAGGGTTACTGTGATGCGGATTGGGGTAGTTGTCCTACTACACGTCGGTCTGTTACTGGTTATTGTACTTTCCTTGGTGACAGCCCTATATCTTGGAAAACAAAGAAGCAAAATGTGGTCTCTCGCTCTACAGCAGAAGCTGAGTATCGCTCCTTAGCTGATCTTTCATGTGAATTACAGTGGCTCAAAGCACTTTTTGCTGATTTGGGGCACCTTCAACATGACCCTATGACTGTTTATTGTGATAATCAATCAGCCTTATATATCGCCGCAAATCCTGTCTATCATGAGCGAACAAAGCACATTGAATTAGATTGTCATTTCGTACGAGAGCGTGTGCAATCCAACTTGTTATTACCACGGCACATTCCTACTTCCATGCAAGTAGCTGATGTGTTTACAAAACCTCTCGGACATGCTCTTTTCCATCACCATATACGCAAGTTGGGCGTCGTTGATCTCCACGCTCCAACTTGAGGGGGAGTATTAACGTATAGAATTCGTATTCATATAGCATTCGGTTTTGTGCATAGAAGTCATATAGAATTCGGTTTCATATTTAAGGCAATTAGATTTGTATATAAATTATGAAACCGAATTCCTTTTCTACTTAGGATTCTATTCTTTAAGGCTGTACATCTATATATATGTAGCAACGTTCATACAAGAAATAACAAGAGAGTTTTATTCATAAACTCCATTCTTTATTTTACAAGCATCATGGTTCCGAACAAGTATTCTTCAAACATTAAGAATCTTGCATCAATGAAGGACTTTAAACTTCAAGGCCTTAAATCTCATGATTGTCATGTTCTCATGCAACAACTTTTACCCGTTGCCTTTAGGTGTATCTTACCAAAGCATGTTAAAGATGCTATCATCAAGTTGTGCTTCTTGTTTATTCCTTGTGCACAACTGTAGTTGATGTAATAATATTGGATAAATTATAAATGCACCTTGTAGTGACTTTGTACTTACTAGAAAATTGTTTCCCCCCATCTTTTTTTGATATTATAATTCATCTTATTATACATTTGGTGAATAAAGTTAGACTGTATGGTCCAGTCTATCTTCGATGGATGTATCCATTTCAGAGATACAAGATAATTCTTAAAATTTATATTCAGAATCGTAACTGTCCTGAGGGCTGCATAGTGGAGAGTTATATTGTAGAAGAACCATTGGAATTTTATACATAATACATGTCAAATATGTGTACTATTGAGCAGCCACTTGGACATATGCAAAACTTGTCAATCAAGAAGCTTTTGTCTCATGGAAAACAAGTGAAAATTAATCTAAATTTGCTAGATCAAGCACATTTGTATGTTTTACACAATATACGAGAAGTTTAACCATATATTAGGTAATATATTCATTCTTAACTAATTAATTTTAATAATTATTCAATTAAATTTATTTTTCTGTAATATAAAAATCTGAATTTTTTAATGTTTTAATGAGCATATACAATTACTTAAACTAGTTATCTACGTCAAAATGACAAATGGTTGCAAGATGTTGCTGATTGGCTACCAGATAAGGTTCATGCTCACATATCATTACATTTCACTAGTAACAACCTGTTCATTTCTTGTTATTAAATAAACAACAATGTTTACATATGTTTCTTGCTTAGTAGTTGTATATTGAGATAGAAAATGGTGTTACTATATCAGATACCCTATGTTGTATATCACAAGAGCCACTTCCTTTTGTGGTTAAATACTTAGGATATGACATTTTATGGTTTCCACTTTGTGACGCGGGATCGAGACTCCACTTTTTTACTCAAAATAGTGGAGTGACTCTAGTTGCAAAAGCTATGCATGTTGCTAGTCCAAAAGACATGACATGTTATGGAGTAATAAATGAGATTGGTTGTTGATTACCATTTGCTAAAAATTCTTGTGCTAAAGTGTGATTGGGTTTGAAATAGTGGTGGTGTGAAGAAGGATAACATGGATTCATCTTAGTGGCCCTAAATTGGTTAGGGTATAAATCTGATCCATATATATTGGCTTCTCAAGCAAAACAAGTTTTTTATATACCTGATGAGGTTGTAAAAAAATGGTCGGTAGTGTGTCATATGCCTACTAGAGGCAATCTTAACCTTACAAATGAACATGATGTGTAAAATGCAACTAAACTCCCTTCGTTCACAACTGAATTACCAACTAATAAGTTATTAGAATCTGCCCACAGTGAAAATTTAATCTATGCATGAAAGTTTAATGAGGGAACTTGGATTAACAGCTGATATGTCCTTTTACAGAGTTGACAGTAAGTATTTTTTATTGCTTATTATTTAATTGCAGTTAAGGTTTGGAAATTATGATTATCTAAATTGTAGCTTTTGGATATTTTAATTTCTTTAGCACATTTTGTGTGTTGTGGCTTGTTTCTTTTTATTTTATTTATTGGCTTTTTGAACTATTACTTTCTGTTTATTATGTCCAATTGTTATTTGTGTATTTCAGGTGTACTTAAATGGATAAAGGAAAGGATATTGCTAAGGATAATGTGCCTGAGAATAGCATTAATGGTATGGATATGATTATGATGATCGTTTTTATGATGGCACCATTTGTGATATTCTTGTATGTGCTATGGGCTCAGACTTTTAAAAAGATGAAGAGGACATGGAAGGTTCTGTTGACGTAATGGCTGGCATGAAAGGTGCTGCAAATGCTGTTGAAGGAGTACATATTAATGCTCCAAAGAGTAGTAATGCGACCAGAGGCATGAATATAGGTGCTAGGCAGAACAAAAAGCTGAAAACGAGGAAAGGAATAATTCTTATACAATATACTACACTGGGTGTTCCTATTGGTGATGAAGCCACTAAGCTTTGTGTCTTGGAGTCTTAGCTCATACTTCAGTTTTGATTTTATTTCTTGATTTGGGTAAAGTTCCAGCCGAGATGAAGAAGTGTTTATGGGAATTTATTCAGGAAAATGTCCAAATTCTTAAATCTATTGATCTTAAAGCTAATACTTGGGGGGAAAAAGGAAAAAAAAAAGCTAAACATTCAGGAGAACTCTAGTGATTGCCTTGGTCTTATGTAATTACTAGGAAATAGAACCGCGTTTCGCGTGGCTTTGAAAAAAGATTTAGTAGTATCTTTTTTTCTTACTTTGCACTTGATGAAACTGATGAAAAATATGAATTTTTTTTAAGATGAGGCAGCCTTATAAAACTAATGTTATTTATTAAAGTTGATTATTTTTTGGTTAACTTTAAAAAAATATATTAATGTGTATAGTGTAAGTGTACAGGCCTTATACCTTTTGTAGTTGTTGATAAGTTCTAAATTATATTCAACTTTCTAATCTATTAGAACTTGCATATGGGAGAAGTTCTGCACTACAAGATTTGATGGCTTCTTAGCTTGTAAAACTTGAAACATTTGCTCTAGTTGTTGGATTTAATCTGTTGAATTGATATTGTTTTATGTAACTATTGGATACAAGTGTTTGTGGATGATGTTATTAGTGTAAAGTGTTTTTGGACTTAGTAGAATGTATAATTTAATTTTTTGTTCATATTGAATTTGTGATTGAATTTCATATACAAGAACACATAAATTTAAATGAAATAATTCATAATTTTCAATATAAATTTAGATCTTGTGACAGTAAAGATTAATCATAAATTAATTCACAAACAAAATAATTTATGACAAAAAATATCAATCATAAATTCCGTCACAAACTAAGTATTTTACTCGCTAAAATTATCCAGATGATAATTCACATGTGAAAATCAAATTTCCCGCCAAAAATTTAAAATTGAAAAAATCAATTTTCTCATCAAAAATCAATTATTATATTCATTTTTTTCATGACAGACATGTGACATTAAATACTATCATAAGTTAATGACATAAATTTTTTTTATCATAAAAGAGTTACAGGTACATAGATGACGGATAATTCCACCGTCATCCATCCCCTTTATGATAGATTTTTTTCGTCATCTATTGTCAATTTTCTTATAGTAACAGTCGCTAAATCACATTATATATAACTTACAACAATTCAAAAGTAGTTACTAAATATAAGAGAATAATATCCTAGAGAATAAGTGGAAGATCATGGGTAAGTACGTTTAAGTTTATCCCAGTAATGTAAAATTTACTTAAAATGGGTCAATTTTCTATTCAATTTTCTTTACTTTTCCTGATTTTTTCCCCATTCGGGGTGATCAGGGCCATTCTAGGAATACTAGTTCTATCCTTGTAAATGACCCAATGTTTTATAGTTTAATGACTTGTAAATAGTTATCAAATGACTACAGTGATAAGTAAGTCAATGTAAATCAAGCCTACATTATCTGATAATTAATAATTAATTAACTTTCATCGGTTAAGCCCATGTTTAGTTGGAAAAAAATGATAGGAGAGGACATGAATGGAGAAGAAAGGGAAGAAGTGAAAATGAGTGAAAAAAATGGGTTAATTTGATTTTTATTGTTTGAATAAACATGAAAATCATCTTTCTCCACTTATTTCCATCTTTGGGAAAAGCACAATTACACATCCAAAGTTTGGGAAAACGATCATCAATACCCTCAAGTTTTCAAAAGGGACATCAAAACCACCCTTTTTGGATACACCTCCGTATTTCATCATCTCTCCCTATCACTGGGTCTAGGTTCCCTGCACTTGCCATAGCCGTCAGATCTTTTCCATATTTCTCTAGTGTTTCATACTTACCCTTAGGATCTTGGTCAATAACTGATTGACGTTCCCTTATAGCTTCAATTGCAGATTTCAGTGTCGGCAAGGATATTTGAAAATCCCTGAACAATTGCTTCCCAAATCGTTGATCCTGGGTGAACCCAAGAACAAATCCGTGCGGACCTTGTTAAGGCCCAAAGCGGACAATATCTTGCCAGGTCTGGGTTGGGTCATGACATTATTAAAAAATCCGATCACAGAAATAATCTCTCGACCAAGCTTTCGGGTCTCGAGATAAACAGGCTCAGCAATAGGGACTCGAAAGTATTTTAAGATTCTAGTAATGATGCTGCCATAAGGAAGGGATCGGTTGGAGACTCCAGGAGTGGACAACATATGACAAAGAATAGTGTAGGAGAAGCTCACATGCCGTCTACGGATGAGGGAATCTAATAGACCAACATTAAGTCTAGTTACCTCATCAGTGTGACCCTATCTAGGAGTAACCATGTGTTGGAGAATAATAGGAAGTATTCAAACCAAGAAAGGGAGGAGTTGAGACCTAAAGGACAAAGAACAGATGTCATCGGAAAGATCCCGATGTCGACAAATGTTCCGTACACCATCCACATGACGGAATTCACTGAATGCAAGTTCTTTCCTAGCGGAGTATAGATTTAAACCTCCATAAGAGATTCCCAGAATAATACACAATTCAGATTCATTAAAAGCAATGCAAATTCCACATACATACGTATAAAGCTCAACACGACGAGTAAAGGAGAACTCCATGTTTGAATAAAAGACACGGACTAGATTTTCATAGATGGGTTCTTCGATACTTAAGGCTTCCTTCCAATGACTAAGCATGTGAGTAATAGAATGACCACAAATGGTAATATCCAAAAACTCCAAAATGTTAAGAGAAGATGAGGGAGTTACCGATTTGCCCATGAATTTCTCACGAAAACGCTGAGTAGAGGTGTCATCGGAAAAATGGAGACTCTCGAAGTCTTGAGAGGGAGGCCTAGAGGCACTAGAACGTCGCGGAGCAGTGTGCTTTGATGAGTTTAGAGAAAATTTAGTTTGTAAAAAAAATGAAGTTTGAGTGATGAGAGAGTAAAGACAAGTTGGAATGTGATGGAAAATGGAAGAAATTTGGTTCAAATTTGGCGAGATAAGTGCGGCTGGTTTTAGGGTTTTAAATTTGGGATTTTTCAAAAAATTAAAAAAAAATGGATTTTGATCGGTTAAATTTGTTCTAAACACGATGAAAAGGGTTTTGAAAGGTTCAATTTGGTGAGAAAATGCAAGAAAAATGGTGGATTTGAGAGAGAGATGAAAAGTCAGTCGCGGGTTTGAGAGAGAGAGAGAGCAAAACGAAATGAAGGAGAAGAAGATGAATTGTTCACTTAACGCGTGATAACGGCGAGCTGTTATAGAGATATCGGCTAGCCGACAGAGTCCAGAGAGCTTTCCAAAAATTTTCATCATAACGTCAAGCCGTTTAGAGACATATCGGCGAGCCGATAGGGGTCCAGAGAGTTTCCCCCAAAATTTTACATCAGGACGGCGAGCCGATAATTAATTATCGGCGAACCGATAGCGTCCAGAATACTTCCCATTGTTTCTGCCCCAAAATAGTTAGTCGTTTATTGAAATAACAGCAATCTATTTTCTATAACTTATGATTTTGCACATTTATTTTGATATTTGGCTAACTATTAATACATTTCAAGATCATTTCATTGATCCAAAATGATTTAAGTGCCAGTTCAATGCATAATTCATGAACATATATGTATTGCAACAATTAATTCATACATTTTTCAAATATACACACACTCCACATGTATATCATGATTGAGCATTCCATAGATATTAAAGCATGAAATCATAAATCAATCAATTTTAATAGACTCAGTAGCATGAATAAAGATGTTAATGTGAAAATTTCATCATCTCAAGTTCATGCCAAATTTTTGAAAATTGTTCTTTGCAAAGTGGTTTTGTAAAAATATCGGCAAGTTGTTTTTCCATAGAAATAAACTCTAATGCAATATCTCTCTTTTGAACATGATCTCTTAAGAAATGATGTCTTATTTCTATATGCTTGGTTCGAGATTGTTGAATGGGATTCTTGGAAAGATTTATAGCACTAGTATTATCACACTTAATAGGAATTTGTTCTAGGTTAATACCATAGTCTCTAAGTGTTTGTTTCATCCAAAGAGCTTGTGCACAACAGCTTCCTGCAGCTATATATTCAGCCTCGGTAGTTGAGAGTGCAGCAGAATTTTATTTCTTACTAAACCATGAAACAAGTGAGTGACCTAGGATATGACAAGTTCCACTAGTGCTTTTCCTATCAACTTTATAACCAGCAAAGTCCGCATCCGAATAGCATTTTAAATCTTTATGAGTTTCTCTAGGATACCAAAGGCCAATATCTATGGTTCCATTCAAATAACGAAAAATTCTTTTAGCAGCAAGCAAATGGGATTCCTTGGGATATGATTGAAATCTTGCACACAAACATACACTAAACATAATATCGGGTCTACTTGCAGTCAAATAAAGTAAAGATCCGATCATACCTCGATACATTTTGATATCCACTTCTTTGCCTTTTTCATCTTTTTCGAGCTTGGTTGTTGTGCTCATTGGTGTATTTTTGGTTTTTGAGTCATCAGTGCCGAATCGTTTGAGTAGATCTCTTACATACTTGGCTTGATTTATGAATATTCCTTCCTCATTTTATTTTATTTATAGCCCAAGGAAGTACTTCAGCTCTCCCATCATACTCATTTCAAATTCATTGCTCATACAAGATGAAAACTCTTTGCACAACAATTCATTAGTAGAACCAAAAATAATATCATCAACATAAATTTGAACAACAAGTATGTCTTTGTTCTTATGTTTAACAAAGAGAGTAGTATCCGCTTTATCAATGGAAAAATCATTTTCTAACAAGAAATTCTTAAACCTATCATACCATGCTCTAGGTGCTTGTTTTAATCCATACAAAGCTTTAAACAACTTATAAACATGATTTGGAAATTTTTCATTTTCAAAACCAGGGGGTTGTTTTACATACACTTCTTCCATAATATAACCATTTAAGAAAGCACTTTTCACATCCATTTGAAATAAAATGAAATCTTTATGACAAGCAAATGCCAACAATATTCTAATTGATTCTAGTCTAGCTACGGGTGCAAAAGTTTCATCAAAATCAATTCCTTCTTCTTGGTTGTAACCTTGAGCCACTAATCTAGCTTTATTTCTTACAACCACACCGGATTCATCCATCTTATTTCTAAAAACCCATTTAGTACCTATGATAGATTGATATTTCGGTTTAGGAACTAATTCCCACACATTGTTTCTTTCAAATTGATTTAACTCCTCTTGCATTGCCATAATCCAAGATTCATCATTTTCCGCATCCGCAAAGGATTTGGGTTCAATTTGAGAGATAAATGCATTATGCTCACAAGTATTCTTAAGTGATGATCTAGTTGTAACACCTCGTGAGGGATCTCCTAAAATTACATCCTTATGGTGAGAAGAGACATACCTCCACTCCTTGGGGAGTGTTTAAGAAATAACTTATTGTTGCTCTAGCTCCATATTTGTTTGTTCTTCTTGTCTATCCTCTTGATTTTCTTGTGGTGCATTCTCTTTATTCTCTTTTGATGATTCCTCTTATAACTCTCCTTCTGCATCATCATTAGCAACTCCTTTTCTCCGCAATGGAGGGGTTAGATTCATCAAACGTAACATGCATGGATTCTTCCATAACTAAAGTTCTTTTATTATAAACTCTATAAGCTTTACTTGAGTTTGAATACCCGAGAAAGATGCCAACATCAGATTTTGGATCAAATTTACCAAGATTATCTTTTGTATTTAAAATAAAATATTTGCATCCAAAAACTTTGAAATAACCAATGTTGGGTTTTCTATCTTTCCAAAGCTCATAGGGAGTTTTATTGAGATGAGGTCTAATCAACACCCAATTTAAAACATAGCAAGCGATGTTGACGGCTTCGGCCTAAAAATATTTTGGTAATGCATTTTCATTTAACATAGTCCTAGCCATTTCTTGAATAGACCTATTCTTTCTCTCAAACTCCATTCTGTTGTGGACTCCTAGGTGATGAAAATTGATGCTCAATGCCAAGATTATTGCAAAAAATCTCAAATGCATGATTTTCAAATTCTCCTCCATGATCACTCCTAATGCATACAATACCATGCCCTTTTTCATTTTGTAATTTCTTACAAAGCACTTTAAAACATCAAGAGCATCATCCTTATTGGCTAAGAATAATACCCATGTATATCTAGAATAATCATCCACTATCACAAATGCATAACATTTGCCATTTACACTAGCATATCTAGATGGTCCAAATAGATCTATGTGAAGAAGTTTAAACGGTTTTGAAGTAAAAATATGGTTTTTATTCTTGAAAGAAGTTTTGATTTGTTTTCCAAATTGACAGGCTTCATAAATCTTATCCTTTTGAAAATCAATTTTCGGAAGACCTTTAACTAAATCATTTTTCAAAATTTTTGAAATTAAATCCATACTTGCATGTCCTAACCTTCTATGCCATAGCCAACTATCATCATGTAATGCGGAATAGTATTTATCAAGAGTAGATGCACATTCTATGTCAATGATATAACATTACCACATCTATTACCAACAAACAAGATCTCGCCATCACATGAGTTCTCAATAACACAACTAAATTTATCAAAGATAACTTTATAACCTTGTCACATAATTGACTAATACTAATTAAGTTGTGCTTCAAGTTCTTAACCAAACATACATTCTCAATTAGAGTTGAAGAGACTTTACCAACATTTTCAATTCCAAGAATTTTACCTTTTGAGTTGTCTCCAAAAGATACGTCTCCACCATTTTCAATTTTGGTGAAGCTTGAGAACCATGCATAGTTTCTGGTCATGTGCCTTGAACAACCACTTTCCAAGTACCATTTATTTTTCTTTTTCTTTAAGCCATACAAAGAAAATCTCAAGTTTTAGGTGCCCAAAGCTTTTTGGGTCCTTGAGAGTTAGCAACGGTTCCTTTTGGAACCCAAATACATTTGACACCATAATATGCATTCCTTTTCACGGGACATCTATATTTCATGTGACCATTTTGATTACAATAATGGCAGACAATCTTATGATCACTTGTGGAGGTAGCTTTAACAAAATAATTCTTATAATACTTTTGCTTCAAGTTAGGCTTATATCCAAGTCCTCCTTTATCAAAAACACATTTTTGTGAGCTAAGCATATTATCCAACATCTTTTGCCCATTTGTAAATTTCAAAACAATCTCATTCAACTCATTGCTCTTTTTCTTGAGCATTTCGTTTTCATTTTTCAAATCATCTGTGTGATTCTAAATGCTCATGTGAGATGTTAGGTTTCTCATTTGATAATGCAAGTTCATCATGTAATATTTTGTTCTCTACTTCTAGACATGTAGGGCCTGTTTGGTATTGTTTCTGAATTTATATTTTCTGAAAATAAAAATAAAAATGAAAATGGTGTTTTGTAGTTGCTGTATTTCGAATTTAAATATGCGTCTGGTATCATTTTTTGTATCCTATATTTTAAAACTGAAAACAGTAATATGCGTTTGGTAGACACAGCTGAAAATGATAAAAACAGAGAATATGCGTTTGGTAATACTTTTTTCAAAAACAGTTTTTACTAAACATTTAAGTCATAGTCAAAAAATAATTGTTTAATTAATACATATACATACATACCATAAATAATTTAAACAAAATAATTATAAAAAATTCACATAATGATAAAGTTTTAGTATTAACATTAATAGGGAAAAGTTTGACATTATCATTATTTTTACAGTATACTTAAGTTACATATTACAACACAAATAAATTAAACAAAATAATTATAAAAAAATTACATGATAGACATCATACGTTAATGCTTGCTGGAGATAAATCAAATTTAATAGTGTACAATCTTTATGCTTGCGCCATGCAGCAAAGTGATTAGAGTACGCCAACAGGGTTTGACAAAATTTCAACATGTACTTTCCAGAACAATACAAAACATAAAACTGCTACCACATAAATAGAGTATTAAAAAGATGGATGGAAGAAAAGCAAGTCCCATCCGAAAAAAAAAAGGATGAACTACTGTTGTGGAAATTTTATTGAACTCGCAAGCGCACGAATCTATTGTAGTATAGATCAATGGTGACGAGTGTCGATCCCATGACGACGTGGATTTTAATTATATATAGAATTAATTTTGTATGAGGTGGTTGGATTTGTGGTGGAAGTGATTCAAATTATCCTAAAAATTAGAATTGAAATGGTGAGAAGAAATTAAAGCGTAAATCTATTAAATTGACGTACTTGGGTATCTGGATCCGTATCAACATGCATCATGGGCTAAATATTCCTTATTAATACCAATTAAATCATGAGAGGGGAATCCACACCTCATGAACCACGCTCTAATAAATATGGTGCTAAGGGCTTATCGTGCCAAATAATAATAACCTTATACTAGGGAGCCGGTAAAACCAGAGCGGTACTAGACAAGATTATTATTATTTGTCAACGAAAAGTCAAAACATCCACAAAAACTAGAGGGGAAGAGAAAATAAATTTACCAAATAAAGCCCATGACACATGTTGAGACTTCACCTTCAACCCAAGCTTGAAACAAAATTAGCCACTCATAATTGAATTAGGGGCAAAATGAAAATTTATTAAAATACGTAGAAAATACAAGATGGAGAAGGAATTACAGAAAATGGAGTCCAAAAATGGATTCAGAGGTCTCCAATTAGGGGGGAAGGCCCCCTTTTTATAGATACATCGAGTAAATCATGGTCATCGGATTAAAAACAGTTTGGACGCTCACGATTGCGCCACATCATCAGTCACTAGTACGCGTGAATAATACGTGGTTTGACCACGCGGATGAACAGTAACACGGTTTGACTCGGGTGAACAGTGATGCGGTTTGGTTGAAAATAATCCTGTGTGTTACATGTACCGTACGTGAGATTTTTGGTCCACTGATATGCTACCACGTCATCGATCAACAGTGCATAAGAATTTTAGTCCAACAGGATCTTGACACCTCATCAGTCAATGCCACATCATCGGTCAATGCCACGTCATCAATCCGTTTATGTGAACAGTGTCGTGAACAGTAACGTAGACAGTACCGTACATGTGAACAGTGCCATTTTTCCTTTTATGCTCTTCCTAAGGTTTTCGATTGTCCTGAGTTCAAAAGTGATGTCCGTTTTGCCGTTTGATCTCTCGTTTATTGTGAAATGACTATGATGCCCCTAAAATACATAAAATACTTAATTAAAATAAAACACACATAATTAAATTACAAGAAGCTTAAACACATAAAAGTAAGGGTTGTTAGTAAGACTTGAAATGTAAAATGATGATTTTCTCCTTTATAAATATGCATTTTTTAATACTCAACACACCCCCCAACCAGCTTATTGCTAGTCCCTAACAAATAAAGCGAAAACAAAATTCAAATCCAAAATGATTTTTTTTTTAAGAAACACTCGTATTTATTCAATCAGATTAATGATATCAATCAAATAAAAGTATAAGCATTATCTCCAGTCTAAAGGAATATCACACCCACATCAACCATCCACATGAATCAGCCTAGTAGACTGTCATAGCTACTTTCAAGAATGACATGTCAAACCCCAAAATCTCACTGGAAATAGTGACACTCTCACAAAGAAATTAAACCCAATGAAAATAGTCACTCCAATGAATGATAATTGAGAGAAAATAATAAAAAAAGGATATCACATGCTCTCACCAAGATTAAAGAAATATGCCCTCAGCTTAGAAATAATACGATCTCAAGTCAAATAAAAATGCTAGTCAACCCAATTTATTTATTTTTTTTATTATGCATCACTACATCTTTTTAGCCCATAGAACTAGCTTCTACTTCAGACTATAGTTCCCTAAAATCAAGAAGGACTTTTATTAGGACGTAACGTAGGATAGGGACATGGCTAACAAAGAAGGAAAATAAGGAAAACAAAATGTATGTTTGAGAAAAATGCAGAGAATTTTTTTTTTTTGAAGTTGCAAGGTGGATTTCACCTATTATTGTTATTTTTATTTTTAAACAACAATTTTTTTTAAGAAGCAACAATTTTTTTTTGAACTAGGCATAACTTCACTGTACAAAATATTTATTTACATTTTTCTCAAACATAAATAGGTGATGGATCTTGTAAGATATTGAGTAATACTCCAAATCGGAGTGGGTCAAGATGATAAGTTGACAAAAAAAAGGTTTTTTTTTTAAAGGCTCAAAAGGGTTAACTATGGATATTTCATAAAAGGGATGGCTAGAAAGGCTCAAACAGATCAAAGATGGCCTTTCCATAATCTTTTAGGGCTCTAAATAATCTTCCATATCTACTAGTTAGATGGGTCTCCAAATGTAGCAACACACATTTTTTTTCTTTTTTTTTTAATTTACAATTTTTTTTTAGGGTTAACTCAAAAGAAATCTAGAGATCGTGTATACAATAATAAACTGCTAAGCTGTATAAAGAATGGGCAAAAGGGTTACTCTCCAAGAAAAATGATAGGCTCAAAAACTCACTTGGTACTTATTATGACATGTTCATTCCTTCAAGCAACTCATATTTGTCTCCGACATCAACATGTAGAGTAGCAAACATAGCGTAACATTACTTTAGACTAAAGATAATATAAATACTAAAATTTAAAATTCATCATGTCATCCAATGTTAAAACAAATCACAATTTTGTTTTTTAAACAACAGCCTACCCCCAACCTATTCTAAACATGAAAGGAAAATATACATGCATAAATGTGAAAATGATGCAAAAAAACTAATTAGAAAATGATAGAAAATGATTTTTTTTTAACTTAAGAAGATGCGTTTCTAGAGGCACTACACTCCATATTCAGCCATCTTCGACTCAAAAAAAAATTTTGAAAATGTATATTTATAAAGGAGAAATTAAAAAGAAGAAGAAAAATGAACATCAAAACATAATAAAGAAAAAGAAAATATCTGAATTTTTTTAATTTTTTTTAATTTTTTTTATTTTTTTTCAAACGGTAAAGATGCGTTTCTAGAGTCACTACACTCCATATTCAGCCATCTTCAACACAAAAAGTTAGCAACAGTTAGTTTCTACAACAAAACAATTAGTAAAAACTTAACCAAGATTCCACAATTGTCAACTATTCCCTCTCCCCAACCAGAACGAAACATTGTCCTCAATGTTTTAAAGGAAAGAAGTAGAGTTTATAAGACATCACCTGGGTGGTGCAACACATAAGAAAATATTTACAGGCGGAGAGTTAAATCTAATTTGTACTTCTTATTGTGGCTACTGTTACCGTCATCATTTGGAAGCTCCAACACAAAGCTCCATGGGTCTGGCTCCGATTTATAAGCTTGTAACATATCAAGTAGCTCATTAGCAGTGTGAGCACAAATAAAAAGTTTTTTCGCATTGGAAGGAACGAAATAATTTTTTATTGCATGGTTAAGAAATGCGATAAAGCCATCATAAAAATTATTGACATTTAACAAACTGATGGATTTCTGGTGAATGTACGATGGGCCCAAGATGCCAGTGTGATAAGTGCCTCTAGTGTTGCAAGTAGCTCATTAGCAGTGTCAGCATGATTAAGCATTTCAGTTATTCGTTCTTGCATACCTGAGACGACTAACTCTTCTCCAGTCGGTGAGTCAGACAAACTGCCCAAAGGTTTTAGGACTCTTGGGATGATGCCTAACACTTGGCTTCCTCTGACAAAAGCAGCTTCTGAGACCAATTTTGATAACCCTTGGTTACCTCCTCCATACACCAAAGTGTAAGTTTCTCTCTGCTATGCTTCGACCAAGATCTATAGCTGCATCAACGAGCTCTTTATGTTTGCCATAGGTAAATCCAGAAAGCACACAAATGTTCTTGAATTGTCTATTGGGAGTAGCTGCCATTGGAATATTTCTCAAAAACAATTTGTGAGTACTTGACAAAAAGTCATATTTAAGAATCTTGGTAACAGTGGATCACAACTATGTATGAGGTGGCATGTCAGTGTCAAATAACGCGTAAAGCACATGGCTCGATAGTAAAAAAGAAAACAGTAAAAAGGAAAAAAACAAACAGTAATAAAATTATTAAAGACAATAATGCAAACAATAAAACAACATTGAAATGAAATAAAATAACAGTAAAGTAAAAGGATATTTACAGGTAGTTACGACTGTGGCTCACATCTTCCTCTAGTTTTACGTCCAGAAACGGCTTGACCGCCCTCTATAGGTTGAGGATGGGTTTCCCATCCAGTTTTCTTATAAACTGGCAAACAGGGTCGTTTATAGTCAGATTCCTGAGACTATATCGTGCATGCTCTTTCTGGAATAATGGCCATAACTGAAGAATCGCTCATTGCACATATCCACTGGGATGTGTTTCAAGAGACAGAATGATATCATCCAATGACTCCTTATTCAAGCCATCCCTAATGAATTAAATCTTATCTTCCCTGTTATCAAATACCATTCCTAATGAACATGGGATTTTATCGCAGCTCATTCTGGCACACTAATGACAAGCAACAAAAATTCTTCGAGCTCGTCGTTTTCTTGCATAATTTCCTTTACCATAACCAGGCTTGTATGCAATAAATTTTGGAGGTAACTCACCTGCCAATCGTACTTTTGCCTCGATTAACCAATGGATGTCAACAGGTATGTTATTCCTCATGAGCAATCGCATGCGTTCGGACCGGGCTTTATAGATTGTAAGGAGGGCATTCTGAGGAAGTGAAGGGAATCGCTTGTGAAGCTTCGCTAGAATCTCGTTTCTATCCATACCTTCGCCTCAAAATATCAGTTATTATGGGAAAACTGAAGTAACCGACTCGATTGTCACGAAGTACCGTTATCCGCCACTTCACCGGGGTAACAAACTAAAGCACACAAACAGAAAAACAAATTAAAACACACAAAGAAAATTAAAATCATCCTCTTATTGAATTTACCTCAAGCTCCAACTGGATGTCATAAACACTTCTCTCAATATCTCTGAGTTAGCTTTCTAAACCCTTAACATAGTCTACTAACTCTGGTGGTTGTAGAGCCCAAATGCGATGTGTTTTACAAAATTGAATCTGCCTTTTGAGATGAGTTTTGACACGTTGAAGTGGTTTAAGAATATTCAGGAGGAACGGTCTAAGTATGGTACTCGTGATTAACAATGATAAGAGAAAACTTAATGATAAACACACTTATGCAAAAATAATTTCAATTAGTAAAAGAATAATAAAAATAAAGAAAGAAAAATCAAACCACCGAAAAGAAAAGAAAAAAAATTCAATTCAAATCTGGTGGGTCACTCAAATTTATTTCGGTGTCTTCTCCATGTGGTTGGTACTCTAGATATGGCTTTAATCTTTGACCATTAACTTTAAATGTGACACCGTTCTTTGGGTCCTTAATTTCAATTGCCCCATGTGGAAAAACAGTATGAACAATAAAGGGACCAGACCATCGAGAGCGTAACTTACCTGGGAATAAGTGCAAGCGAGAATTGAACAAAAGCACTTTCTGACCTGGAGTGAAAGATTTTCTCATAATTTGCTTCTCGTGAAAGACTTTCATTCGTTGCTTGTAAATCTTGGCATTTTCGTATGCATCATTGCGAATTTCTTCAAGTTCTGCCAGCTGTAATCTTCTTTCGAGCTGGCTTACTGCATGTCAAAGTTGAATTTCTTGATGGCCCAATATGCACGATGCTCGGGTTCTATAGGTAGGTGGCAAGCTTTTCCATACACTAGCATGTAGGGTGACATCCCAATCGGGGTCTTGAAAGCTGTTCTTTATGGCCATAATGCATCATCAAGTCTTAATGACCAATCTTTTCTGTCTGGCCTCACTGTCTTTTCTAATATGTGCTTTATTTCTCGATTGGAGATCTCCACTTGGCCACTAGTTTGCGGATGATATGGGGTCGCCACTTTGTGAGTGATTGAATACTTTGTCAAAAGAGCTTTTAATGCCTTGTTACAAAAGTGGGCACTACCATCACTGATTATTGCTCGAGGGAATCCAAAGCGCCAAACAATGTTGCTTTTCAAAAACCCTATCACCACCTTGTGATCATTGGTTCTACATGGAATTGTGATGCAGCGGAAGTTTAATGTTCAAAATATTCCGTTGATTCTAGAGAATATCGGAACAAAAGAACAACTAAATTCACTTTGATTCAAAAGAATACCGCGATTTTAGGGATTAAGACTCGTTGATTCCACAGAATACCGAGAATTAATTGTTCAAATACTCACAAAGAGATTTGAAATTGAAATATTATTAAACTCAAAATTCTCTGCCTTCAAAGGTTACAAGAGGGAGCTATTTATAGTAGTAGTAATTATCCTAATTCATGAAGTAAAAACAAAATCCTAAATTGAAAGGGAAACAAAATTCTAAATTAGAAAGGAATTTAAAAGTCTTAAACTTTAGTTAATAAGGAAACTAGTCCTAGTATAATATGGATTCCTACTCTTCATCAAATTGCTTCTACCCATTTCGATACATAGTCAACAGCAACCAATATAAATTGATGGCCAAAAGAAGGGGGAAAGGGTCCCATGAAGTCGATACCCCATACATCAAAAATCTCAACCACTAAAATTGGATTTAGTGGCATCATATTCCTTCGCGTAATACTTCCCATTCGTTGACACCTATCACATGAAGAACAGAAAGTGTAAGCGTCTCGAAATATAGTTGGCCAATAGAAACCACATTGTAAAACTTTTGTAGCTGTTTTCTTAGCACTGAAATGGCCTCCACAAGCTTGTTCGTGGCAGAATGAAAGGATATTGTGAATTTCACTTTCTGGGACACATCGTCTGACAATTTGATCTGCACAATACTTGAACAAATACGGGTCATCCCAAAAGAAATTCTTTATTTCTGCAAAGAATTTAGCCTTGTCTTGCTTGGTCTAATGCTCTGAAAGTTGACCTGTAACAAGATAATTAACGATATCAGCATACCAAGGTAATACTTCCACACTCATTAATTGTTCATCTGGAAATGACTCATTCAATGTTAATGGCTCTGTAATTGTGTCAAAATGGAGACGAGAGAGATGGTCTGCCACAACATTTTCTGTGCCTTTCTTATCTTTGAATTCCAAGTCAAATTCCTGCAAAAGTAATACCCAACGAATTAGTCTAGCTTTTGCATCTTTCTTTGTGAGAAGATATTTAAGAGCAGCATAATCTGTGAACACAATTATTTTACAACCAATGAGATAAGATCGAAATTTTTCTAATGCAAACACTACTGCTAGCATTTCTTTTTCAGTAGTTGAATAGTTCAACTGTGCATCATTCAATGTCATACTAGCATAATAAATAACATGGGGAATTCGATCAACTCTTTGTCCTAATACTGCTCCTATTGCATAATCAGATGCATCACACATTAGCTCAAATGGTAAGCTCCAGTTTGGGGGCTGAATGATGGGTGATGATGTCAACAATTGCTTTAATTTTTCAAAAGCCACAAGACATGAATCATTAAAGATAAAAGGTACATCCTTAGCGAGTAAATTGCATAAGGGTCTAGAAACTTTGCTAAAATCTTTAATGAAACGTCTATCAAAACCAGCATGCCCAAGGAAAGATCTTACTTCTCTGACTGTTTTGGGTGGAGGAAGATTAGAAATGAGATCCAACTTGGCTTTGTCAACCTCAATACCTTTGCTCGAAATGATGTGACCGAGAACAATACCTTGTTCTAACATAAAATGACATTTCTCCCAATTTAAGACCAAGTTCTTCTCGATAGATCTCTGCAGAACTAGTGTTAGATGATGTAAACATTGATCAAACGAGTCACCAAAGACAGAAAAATCATCCATAAAGACCTCAAGGAATCGTTCAACCATATCAGGAAAAATGCTTAAAATGCATCGTTGAAATGTAGCAGGTGCATTACATAATCCAAATGGCATCCTCCTATATGCAAAAGTGCCAAAAGGGCAAGTGAAAGTGGTCTTCTCTTGATCTTTTGGTGCTATGGGAATCTGATTATATCCTGAGTAGCCATCTAGAAAGCAATAAAATTCATGGCCTGTTAATCTATCAAGCATTTGATCGATAAATGGTAAAGAAAAATGGTCTTTACGTGTGATAGAATTCAAATTTCTATAATCAATACATACACGCCATCATGTAGTCACTCTAGTGGGTATCAATTCATTATCGGCATTCGTAACTACAGTAACTCCTGACTTTTTGTGGACAACTTGCACAGGACTGACCCATGAACTATCAGAAATGGGGTAAATGATACATGCATCTAATAGCTTAAGGACTTCAGTTCTAACCACTTCTTTCATATTAGGATTTAACCGACGTTGCATTTCCCTAGTAGATTTAGCATTTTCATCAAGGTGAATGTAATGCATGCAGTCTACTGGATTTATACATTTTATGTCTGCTATGGTCCATTCTAATGCTCTTTTGTGCTCTTTTAAAACATCCAACAACTTACCTTTTTGTTCGTCATTGAGGGATGCTGAGATGATTACCGGTAGAGTACTTTCTTCCCCTAAAAATGCATATTCCAAAGTGCTGGGCAATGGTTTGAGCTCGAGTTTCGGTGGTGATTCTGATGATGGGATGAGTTTCTTCTCTGATGGTGCTGAGTCAAGTAGGGCGTTGACCTCATCGACCGATCTACCAATATCAAAATCCAAACCAAAGTGAGTTAAACATGTTTGTAAAGGATCATCACTAAGGTTTGAAACAAAAGTGTCATCAACTAATGCTTCAATTAAATCCACATCAACAATTCCATCATCTGTATTGTGAGGTTGTTTGGCAATGTTGAAGATGTTCAACTCCATAGTTATGTTGCCAAAGGACAACTGCATATTTTCAGTTCTGCATTGAATGTGAGCATCCGCAGTTGCCAAGAAAGGTCGGCCTAGAATAATGAGGATGTGCTTCCTTGAATCCTGTATTGGTTGAGTGTCAATTACAATGAAATCAACAGGAAAATAAAACTTGTCTACCTGGATAAGCACGTCCTCCACAATACCACGAGGTATTTTCATGGACCGATCTGCAAGTTGTAACACCACTGGAGTTGGATGTAATTCTTCCAGTCTAAGTTTCAAAAATACGGAGTAAGGCAACATATTTACACTAGCTCCTAAATCCAACAAAGCATTCTCAATTGTATGGTTCCCTATACTACATGAGATGGTGGGGGAGCCTGGATCTTTGTATTTTAAAGGAAATTTATGTTGGAGGATAGAACTAACGTTTTCTGTTAAAAATGCCTTCTTTTGAACATGAATGTTTCTCTTTTTAGTACAAAGGTCTTTAAGAAACTTGGCATAAGATGGAACTTGCTTTATAGCATCAAGTAAAGGGATGTTAACACTTACCTGTTTGAAGATTTCAAGAATCTCACCTGTGGATTTTCCCTTTTTTCCTTTAGCTAACCTCTGAGGAAATTGAGCTTTCGGAATATATTCTCGTGGGTTGGTTTCTTCTTTCTCCTCCGGTGATGAGTCCTCAACACTCACAGGTACAATTTGATTTTCTTTTGTCACCGGCATCTCCACTTTGTTGTCGACTTCTTGTCCTTTTCGCATGGTCATGACGGCTTTGACCTCTCCATGCTGCTGTGGTGAACTGGTACTTGCTTCATGCACTCCTTTAGGGTTAGGCACTGGTTGACTTGGAAATTTACCTTTCTCAACAGTCATTGCCAAGATCTGAACTGAAGAAGCAAGTTGTCCCACCATCTTCTCCAGGCTTGAAACTGATTGGGCTTGCGAGTTAAAGCCTGCTCTCAACTCGTTTCGTAGTCAATCAATGGTGCGGTTCTGTTGCTCAATCGTAGAGTGAGTAAGATTCTTGAGATTCTGGAATGAATCCTCCCATGGTCTGGATTGAGAGTAGTTCTGGTTCTGATTGTATGGTCTAAATGGTGGCTGAGAGGCTTGAGGATTTTGAGGAATTGGTGGAGCTGGAGCTGCTGGTCCATTCTGTTGGAATCCTTGAGACCATAAAAAATTAGGGTGGTCTCTCCATCCAGGGTTATATGTGTTGGAGTATGGGTTGTAATTCGATGGTTTTCTCATTACACCTATGGCATTGGCATGATCTGAGTATGAGTCATGGTCATGTGGCTCTGTTGATTTAGCAGTCGATAACGATGCTATTTGTCGAGTGAGACCTTCAACCATCTCCTTGACTTCTTTGATTCCTGAAGTTGACTCGCCAATGTGAACCTCATTTACTCCCTTAATTCTTCTAGTATTCCTGAGTGATCGACTCAGTTGTTGGGAATTATCCGCTTGTCGCTGGAAGAATTCCCAAATCTCTGATGCACTTTTTGACATTAGCTCTCCTCCACTTGTTGCCATTAGCCATTCTTTCACATTCGGCAATAATCCCTCCAAAAAGTATTGGCATTGGTGCCATTTCTCGTATCCATGATGTGGACACTTCAAGAGTAGCCCATTGAATCGCTCCCATGTTTCGAAAAATTGCTCGTCATCTCTCTGGGTAAACTCCGAGATTTCCCTGTGAATAGCATTGGTTTTATGCACTGTGAAATATTTATTTAAAAATTTCGTTACCATTTGTTCCCATGATGTAATGCTATTAGCAGGCAAAATATTTAACCATGAATGAGCTCTATCCTTTAAAGAAAATGGGAATAATCTAAGTTTAACATCATCGTCTGAAAAATTCTCATATTTAAATGTTGACAAATAGCATGAAAATCATTCAGATGATTATATGGGTCCTCATTTTCTAAGCCATAGAATGTGGGGAGACAATTTAGCACACTAGGTTTTAGTTCAAAATTCCTAGCAGCTACATTTGGGTATCTTATGCATGATGTGCTCAAATTAGCTAAAGGACTGAAGTAGTCCTTAAATGGCCTCTCTTGTGGTTGCAAATCCATTCTATTTTTAACTTTTTTGTGTGTGCGAAGTGTTTTCTCAAGTTCGAAGTCTATAGGTTCAAGATTAGGTAATAATGACCTACGACCATGCATGCAAAACAAATAAAATAAAAATAAAGATGGGAACAAAACAAATAGAAATAAAGAAGAGGGAGAAATTACGATACTAACCTTATAGCGCTACTACAACCTTACTATAAAAATACACAAAAAAATACGTGAAATAAATTAACTAAAAAAATTAGTAAGATAAACAAAAATCACAAAGAAGAAAAAAATAACTTGAAAATTAAATTACAGAATTTTAAAGAAGAAAAAAAAAGAAAAGAAATACTAACCTCTGAATGTAGGTTCACTTTTTTCTTTTTTTAAAAAAATACAAGAAAACAATTAAATAGAAATATTCACAAAAATTAATTCTATGAATTAAAATTACTTACCTCCCCGGCAACGGCGCCAAAAACTTGTTGTGCAAATTTTATTGAACTCGCAAGCGCACGAATCTATTGTAGTATAGATCAATGGTGACGAGTGTCGATCCCACGAGGAGGTGGATTTTAATTATATATAGAATTAATTTTGTATGAGGTGGTTGGATTTGTGGTGGAAGTGGTTCAAATTATCTTAAAAATTAGAATTGAAATGGCGAGAAGAAATTAAAGTGTAAATCTATTAAATTAACGTACTTGGGTATCTGGATCCGTATCAACATGCATCTTGGGTTAAATATTCCTTATTAATACCAATTAAATCATGAGGGGGGAATCCACACCTCATTAACCACGCTCTAATAAATATGGTGCTAAGGGCTTATCGTGCCAAATAATAATAACATTATACTAGGGAGCCGGTGAAACCAGTGCGGTACTAGACAAGATTATTATTATTTGTCAACGAAAAGTCAAAACATCCACAAAAACTAGAGGGGAAGAGAAAATAAATTTACCAAATAAAGCCCATGACACATGTTGAGACTTCACCTTCAACCCAAGCTTGAAAGAAAATTAGCCACTCATAATTGAATTAGGGACAAAATGGAAATTTATTAGAATACGTAGAAAATACAAGATGGAGAAGGAATTACAGAAAATAGAGTCCAAAAATGGATTCAGAGGTCTCCAATTAGGAGGGGAAGGCCCCCTTTTTATAGATACATCGAGTAAATCATGGCCATCGGATTAAAAACAGTTTGGACGCTAAGGATTGCGCCAGGTCATCAGTTAACAGTACGCGTGAATAGTATGCAGTTTGACCACGCGGATGAACAATAACACGGTTTGACTCGGGTGAACAGTGACGCGGTTTGGTTGAAAATAATCCTGTGTGTTGCATGTACCGTACGTGAGATTTTTGGTCCACTGATATGCTGCCACATCATCGATCAACAGTGCATAAGAATTTTAGTCCAACAGGATCTTGACACCTCATCAGTCAATGCCACATCATCGGTCAATGCCACATCATCGATCCGTCTATGTGAACAGTGTCATTTTTCCTTTTATGCTCTTCCTAAGGTTTTCGACCGTCCTGAGTTCAAAAGTGATGTCTGTTTTGCCGTTTGATCTCTCGTTTATTGTAAAATGACTATGATGCCCCTAAAATACATAAAATACTTAATTAAAATAAAACACACATAATTAAATTACAAGAAGCTTAAACACATAAAAGTAAGGGTTGTTAGTAAGATTTGAAATGTAAAATGACGATTTTCTCCTTTATAAATATGCATTTTCTAACACTCAACAACTACTAGTGCTTATCCTTGAAGCTTATTGATCCCAAATGAAATTGTGCAAACCATAAGTCCAAGCAAAGCTAAGAATCCATATTTCCTGCACATGAATTATTAAAAATGACATTAAATGCATGTATAAATCATCAAAATTAACTAGGATTGTTCCATTAAACTTAATAAATACATCGAAGATTCACTTTAGCCAAACACTTCTCGATCAAATTCATACCCTTTTAATCAATGAAAATAGAAGTAAGAGAACTAAACAAAGCTGTCTGCAATTTATATAGGAAATAAGAATTAATAGACTTTTGAGTAAAAAAAATCAAAAACTCTAAGAAAAAAGTTATTTCCTCTATCGCACAATTCCTATTAAAGGCTTTCCTATCAAATTTCAATTTGAACTAATTTTATGGAGCCACCAAGTACAGAATTTTGTAATTCACTGGACAAATATCCTAATTTCTTTCCTTCTCATATTTTTCATATGGGCATCTAAATAGATATGTGTTTCTTTTCTCACAAATCGAGCCAATAGGAAATCATTCCTTTCTCTAACATTCCTTAAATAAGATACAAATGCAGAGCTCAAGAAACGACCATCCTATTTGTCTAAAAAATTAAATGAATATGATTTGGATCTAAAAGAAACAAAAAGAACCACACCCACAATTTACTCAAATCGAAAAATTGAAGACTAGTACCAGCGAGTAGAGATGGTAACAGAGACGAAGCAAAGAGCAACATGAGCAGTAGTCCAAATTGAGTAGAGACGGAGCAACAACAGCGGAGACGGAGTAACAATAGTAGCGGAGATGGAGCAGCAGTCGATTTTGGGCACGGAGAGAGAGAGTGGTGATGGTGGATTGCGGTTGACGAACGAGTAACAGCCACCAAGAGTGAGAGAGCTATGAAGTAGACTTAAATGAAGAGGGAGGAGACAGAGAGATCTGTACACAGTTTAGGTGGGTTGTGGTTAAAGGAGAAGTATGATAGCCACGAAGAAAGGAGAGCTGTGAAGCGATGACGAGAGGGAGGGGATAAGATTTCGGGAGAGGAAGATAACTTTTAGATTTTGTTCTAGGGTTTATTTTTTAATTTAATTTGTAATTCATTTGAGAACGTGTTTAAGACGTTCTCAATTTTATAACTATAAATGCGAATCCGAATTCTCTGTTTTATAATTTATTTTTTGGATTTATTCCACCAAACATGTATTATGTTTGTATTCTGGAAACAAAAATAAAAACAAAGCCTTGAAAACGGTACCAAATAGGCCCTTAATTTTTGCATTTAAAGATTCATTTTCATTTTTAAGCTTTGCCATTTCCTTTTTAAGACATACATTCTTTTTACCAATTTTCATCAACTCATAATGCAATTCTTTAAAAGCATCATACAATTCATCATAGGTGGGATCACTTACCTCATTAAGATTATCATCCTCTCCTATTGCCATAAGCGCTAGGTTTGATACTTCTTGCAATCCTTCTTCATCACCTGAATCTTCCTCGCTATCATCCCAAGTTGCAACCATGGCTTTCTTCTTGAGTTTGTTGATAAGTGGGCACTCCGATCTTATATGGCCAGGCTTCTTGCACTCATAGCATGTGATCACCTCTTTATTCTCCCTTTGGTTCTTTAAGTATCTGATCTTTCTTCGCTCTCCAGTTTTCTTAAAAAACTTTCTAAACCTCCTTGCTAGCATGGCTAACTCTTCTTCATCCGGTTCACTACCTCCATCACTCTCATATTTTGAAGCTTTGAGAGCAATGTTTTTCTTCTTCTCATCATCCCTTTTTTCTGCTGCCGAGTCTTCTTCATATGAAGTGAGAGAACTAATTAAATCATCAAGAGGTAAAATATTTAAATTTTTGGCCTCTTTAATGGCGGTTCTTTTAGGTCTCCATTCTTTTGGAAGTGACCTAATGATTTTCTTAACTTTCTCGCTATTTGAGAAGGTCTTCCCTAAGGCACCTAGGGTGTTCACTATGTCCGTGAATCTAGTATACATAGAATACACATTTTCATTTTGTTCCATTTGGAACAACTCATATTGACGAGTGTATCAAATAATTTTAGACTCTTTAACTTGATTTGTCCCTTCATAGACAACTTCAAGTTTATTCTATATTTCTTGTGCACTTTGACAACTAGATACTCTATGGAATTCTTTCTTATCAAGAGCACAAAAAAAAAGCATTCATAGCCTTGGAGTTTAGAGACATTTTTCTCTTTTCTAATTCACTCCATTGACTTGATGGTTTAGGAATATCATCTCCTACTTCATCTTTAAACATAGGCATGAATGGACCATCACAAACAACTTCCCAAATTTCATAATCTAAGGCTTGTAAATAGATTCTCATTCTAGTTTTCCAATAAGCATAGTCATTACCATCAAAAAACGGTGGTCTAGTTGTGGATTACCCTTCTCTAAAGGTTGAGTCATTTAGGGTTGCCATGGATCTTTTACTCCAGACGATTAAGTCCTAATAAGAGAACAAGGCTCTAATACCAAATGAAATTCTAGTTATGCAACCCAAGAGGGGGGTGAATTGGAATTCTAAAAATTATTCAATTTATAAATAAAAACTCAATGCAAATATAAAACAAATTCAAAGCAATAACAAATAAGTTAACCACAATAAAAAGGATAAGGGAAGAGAGATTCAAACATTGAGATTTTTACGTGGTTCGACCAACCTCGCCTACGTCCACGCCTCCAAGCTTTCCGAGCTTAAGGATTCCACTAAGCAAGCCTCTAAGGCTTCAAATACTTATACTTGACTTCCAAGGTGTCAATAACCTTTACAACAAGAGATTATCCCAATCTCTTAACCCAAGTGTATCCCAACACTTACAATCACTCAAAAATAAAAGATTATAAATTTGTTTTGCCTCTCACAATAGTTAAGATTACAAAATGCTACCCAATATGTGAATAGATGAAGCAAGAATGTATTTAAAGCTCAATGAAAATTGTATTCTCAAGTATAAGCTTAGTAGTCGTGTTGTGATCGACTCTTGTTTGAATTTGAATGAGCTTGTTTATAGGTGGAGCTGAAAACTAACTGTTATTGACTTTCTGCACACTGTCGGATCACCGTTAACTAGATTGGATCGTCGTTTGACTGGTCAATATGACCGTTAAGCTGATTTTTCAAATTTTCGGATCATCGTTATCTAGATGTCGGATCACCGTTTAGGTCCAGAGGCTAACCTTCAGTTCTGTTTGATCTTGGTGAGCCGTTTATTAAACTTGTCAGATCGCCGTTTAGGTCCAGAGGCTAACAGTGACCAATTGTTATGCCAACATTAAATATAACATTAATTGACCTAGGTTCCATTTACCCTATAAGATGAATTCCTATGTCTAGTTCATAACTAATTTTAGATCAAGCATAGCCCTATTCAAATTGATATTAACTCCACTTGGGAAACCCAATCTAAAACCAAGTATTGTCTTAATTAGATCCACTAAGTCAGACCTTTTTTAGGCTCTTTTTCTTAACTAGTATCCCTAAATGGTGGTCATCCGAAATAGAGAATTAAATTAAGTACAATTAAGATAAAATGCTATAGCAAATACAGAGTAACACACATTTGCCAGTCAAACATCCATTAAGATCATTTATCACTCAACTACAATTAAATTCAGTTCATGATTTGTGATAAAATAAATAAATAAAAGAGTTTCAGCCATCAAATGCATCCCCAAAAATAAATAGAAAACAAGAAAAGAATAAGAAGACTTATTTTCGACTGATCTCTTTGATTTCTCCTCTAGTACAACATTCAATCTATCTCTTGATTTCTAGTTTTCTTGTTGTTTCTTTGAGGTATATCCCTTGGGTGATGGCTCTCTCTCTTTTCTTTTCATGCGTGCTCCTTTTATAACTCAAAATTAGGGCAACCGAAAGTATATGGCATGTATCTTCCATTTTTGAAAACTTTAGATCACAATCTTTTAGTTGATGCACGCGAAATCCAGTATGTCGTTGCTCCAGGATTACTACCGCAATAGTTACAACATCTTCACTATTTCTTACTTGTTTCAATTCTTCTATAGCCAAGTTCTTTCACTGTTTTTGTAAGTCTGTTGCGACAACATTCTTTCCTTAAAACTTAAGCTTTCAGTCACCTACAATTATGCATATAATTTGAGCACAAATTATTCTAAAACAAACTAAATTTATTAAAAGTAAACTAAAATAGATGTTCATGCAAAATATAGTTAAAATGCTATAAAAACATGTCTTTTACTCTCCAAGTATTACTTATTTAAGTTTAAAAGTGTCATAATAACTCTCATTTCATAGAGTCATCAATTATCCAAAAACATTTGACTCTAATGTTTTATAATAAATATAAATATAACATTAAAATTAATGTAATAATATATACAAATTTAAGTTATTTCAATATTTAAAACATATTTTAATGTTTTACAATCTATTAGGTGTACTTTATTATATTAACGTAAATTTCATAATGAATAGAATCATAATATTAAAATAAATTCATTGAAATTTAAGTTATTTTTAATATTATGTAAAATAATAATTTTAACATTATTAGTATGTGAGAATTTTTTTTTACTTGTAAAATGTACTTAATGCAAATATTCGTTTAAAATTCTACAATAAATAAAAAAATTTATTAAACTAAATATAATAATTTACATCTTTAAATTTATTAAAATATTTTAATATTTTAATATTGTTAGTTTATTTCATAGATTACATTATTCGTGTGATATTTGTATTTATAAAAAGTTTTTTAACGTCGATTTTTGTGGGATATTAGATGTAAAGGATATAATGGCCAAAAGAGGGTCTGAGTGTCTCTTTTTGAAAATTTTAGGGTATTGGTGGCCGTTTCCTCAAATCTTGGGGTGTATATGTCCTTTTCCATATTTTTTTCCCCTCTCCGCCTTTTCTCTCCTCTCCTCTCCTTATATTTTTTCAAATCAAACATGTCATAAGAGTTTTCTCATTTCATGTGGATAATTTAAAGAGTAAAGCGTTTCCTAATACAATCAATTCAGGGATTCCCCATAAATCGATTAAAAAAGACTACAATTAATAAGGTTGTCAATATATACCTCATCGAAGATCAAGTTATGTTTTATTAGCTAAGGGAATATTCTTTGTTGATGATGCCACTGTAAAATATTTAGAGAATTGTCCACGAACATATAAATAAAGACAAATAGCATAAAAAATACTTGTGAAATTATCAAAGACAGGCCATAAATAAGTTTAATTATGTATAGACTTTATACCATATGTCATGATGCGTGTTAGCCAATAACATGGGACGATAAGTACATTGGATAAGACTTTGCCTTAAACAATGACTAATATTTCTCTAAAAATCATAATAGTTATATTTAATAGGTAAACATTATATTATTGTAAAAATGATTTGACACTGACCAACATTTCTGGACAAGTTTATGGCGCACTATTTAATTGTCTCCTTAGTCTGTTCTAAATCTTTTAATCCACATACAATTGTGCTGATTTGCATGCACATCAAAAGCCGACCGGATTTGTGCTTTGTTTAACTAATTAATCGTCCGACTGGCCTTTCAATTCGGCAATTATTAATTAATTTCGCACCATGACTATGTAATTTTAAGATTTAACGAAACCGACGAAATGAAAAGCGAAACAAGTCTTTCTCTATTATCAAATACCCACAAGTTTTGGCCATTTTGGCTGATACTTCTGATACATTTGAAAAATTCAGAAGTTGGCATTAAAGAATTGACTGTAGCATGATTTGTAATTAATGCCGATAAAATCATTAGCCAATATGGTTATTAATAATAAATTTTATTTGTTTACTAATTTTTGTTAGGTTAGATCATTATAATAAATTTAACCTCTATTGGCCAATAATAATAAATTTCATTCTTTATCGATTTTAATTAGGTAAATAATTTTTTATTTTTAATTCGGGAAGGTCAATTTTGATTAACTAATTAGCCAGTATTAGTACGTTTAATTTTTTAGAGATGTACTGCATACAATAAAGTCAACAATTGCCAAATGCCAATAAAACGAATAAACAAAGACTTCAAATAAACTAATTAAAAAAAACAGCGTTTCTTCAAGGTGGTTAATATACATTTTTAAATATAAATATGATAAAAATACTATAGACGTTCAACAGAAACTCGAGAACAAATTTGGCAATTCACATCATTTGAAGATATCAACACCTTAAAGAAAAGGGTAAAAACTCATTTAATCCCTATATTTTAAGATTAGTATCCATTTAGTCCCCGTATTTTTAAAATTACCAAGAAACATCCCTGCCGTTAAAGTATTGATACCCCTACCGTTACTTTTTATTTTTTTTGGCTTATTTTTACAATATTATCCTTTTATAATAATTTTTTTGTTTGGACATTAATAAAAAGAAAATAATTAATTACTAATTTAACCCTAAAATAAAAAAAAATTATATTAATTTTTAATTAAAAAAATTAAATTGTCAAAAATTGTATGCAAACTATCAAGTGTGCAAATGGTGTTTGCAAAAAAATTTAATATAAATTTTGAGGGTTAAATTGGTAATTTAATTATTTTATTTTTATTAATGTCCAAACAAAAAAATTATTATAAAAGGGTAATATTGTAAAAGTAAGCCAAAAGAAATAAAAAGTGGTGGGGGTATCAATAATTTAACGGTAGGGATGTTTCGAGATATTTTTAAAAATACGGGGACTAAATGGATACTAATCTTAAAATACAGAGACTAAATAAATTTTACCCTTAACAAAATGACGAGACTCTCCAAATTCCTACTGCATTATTATCAGATCAACTCCATACTAATATATTTTGTTCTTCGAAAATATATATCGGCAATTACCCCATAAATACCAATACAATAGGCCTGTCATCAACTATGGTCATTCTACATCAAGTTGCCATTATGGAGTATCAACAAAAGTTTTATTCATTATATATTTTTAAAGATAGGGGTGGTATATCCATATTGATTTTTTTAATCCTAACTTCTAACTTGGGTGATTAGTAAAAGAAATCTTTTTGAAAACCACTTGATCAGGTGGCACAAGTCCATTGAGTGCAAATATCAACAAATTATTTTTGTTTTTCTTGTTGTGTGATTAATGCTTAGCTTTATTAATCATTTTCTGGTACTAGGTGCATAAAAGTTTTTGTTGATTTTAAGTTGGTATTAAAAAAATGGTCTTTCTTTAGTACCAAGATTTGTTAGGAAAAGTATCAATCATCGACTGAGTAATGAACTTGAGTTAAATATAAAAGACTTAGACAACTCTCAACTTTTGAGCTATCTTTTGGGTTGAGGTAGATGAGTTAGATCCGTAGGCTGTCATATGATATCAGAGATAAACTTCTGTAAGGGTGAACCTGCATTGCTATACCACATGATAAGGACCCGTTAAAAAGACCAACCTGCACATGATATTGGTGCTAGGAAAAATTTCCTACATCAGCTGAGTATGGTTAAGTATACAAGATTTGGACAATCCTCAATTATTGACCTAGCTTTTGCATTGAGTTAGGCCTATAGGCTTCTATAAGATTCAATGTGAGCTAAATTTTTGTGGAGTCACTACTACAAAATTGGGCTTTACTGACACTAAATTAGTGTCAGTAATTATTTTTCCTAACACTTGTTAATTGTGTCAGTGATGCTAAAGCTAGAACACACTGACACTAATTTTTAGTGTCAGTGATTTTTGTATCAGTAATTCTTGTCACTATAGTATCACCAAAATTATGATACGATAGTGTTAATATTTGATGATACTATTTACATGTCAGTGATTTATGTGACTATAGTATCAATAACAAGCTAGCTCAATAATATAAAAATTTATTCATGTCAATTTAAATATTTAGTGTCAGTATTTATTAATGTTATTCAGGATTGGTTAATAAATTTTTTTTATTCTAATTATATTTTTCATGTTTGTTTTACAACTAAAAGAAAGCTCAAAATATATAAAATATATAAAATGTCGCAATATAATTCACATAATAAACATCCCAAATACATCACTCAAATTCACATGATTCAACTACATCACTATCTGGAAAAGAAAAATATAAGTACTAAATTAAGTTTTCAATAACCACAAAGTACCAATTTAGTTTCCACCAAAAAGAAGCACAAGAACATCACTCAATATCCATCTGCAGATTCATTTTTTCCCCACCTACAACAACAAAAAATCAATTAGTATGGAAATAGATTATGGAAAACAAATTGATTGCGGGTAGTTAAACAGAGCAATTGAAGGATGTTTCAACAACCAATAAAACAATAAGAAATAATATTAAAATAATAATACTGAAAGTTATAGAAATAAGGAACCTTAGCTTTAGTTGTCTGAAGAAGCCATGTTGGATAACCTGCTACAAGTCATAGAAAACAAAACATCTAAGTCAATCTAATTAAAACCTTCCTATTTTTTATAATCAAACAATAGAAATCTGCAATCAAAACATCTATTTGCCCACTCAGCCTTAGCATAAACTTCTTTCACTTTAATATCGTAAAACTTGTGAAATTTATAAAACTCTCATCAAGCCTTCTAAAAAACTACCGCTCTCATTCCCCTCCTTCCTCAACAATCCTCAAAAGTATTTTCATTGCAAAATAGCCCAAAAAAATTATAGAAGTTGTTTTGACTTTAGAATAGCAACAAAACAGCCCCTGGAAATCTGTAGGGGCTATTGTACAGTGAAAACAACCACTGGAAATCTACAGGGGCTGTCTTGTTGCTATTCTATAGTAGAAACAACCCCTATAAATTAACACTTTCAGATGAATTAGAAAGGAAAATAATGTTACCTATGATAGTCACCATTATCGAAGTCATAGCTGATAGCTTACAAATTAACAATAATAACAACATTTACATCAGTTTATGAAACTGCTTTTATTGGTTTACTTTTGGCAAGGATATGTATATAAATAATAGTGCATTTAAACTTACATATATACTGTATCTTAGACCAACCCACTACTAAAAAAATGACTTTCACTGACACTTTGCTACTGACACTTTAAAAAAAGTGTTAGTAATTACTTAACTATGTACCATTTTTTGCTTTTAACAAATAGGTGTCACAAATTATTAATATTAGTGTGTCAGTAAATTAATTATCAGAGATCACTGATACTAATGTATCAGAGATTAAAAATAATAATTATAATTTGTTTTGATTTCAACTCGAACCTGGAACTTCTAAAACTCTAATAGTTCTAAATATAGACCACAAACCATTGAACCATGTATATTGTGGAAGAGAGCCCACGCCGCAGCCGCTGCCTAATTTCCCTTTCCTTGCTTGACTTCTTCTTCTCTATCGTGAAAGATGGAGAATGACCACGCTGTCGCTGTTACGAAACGCCCACGCCCTCCCCGCCGGCCCTATCACTTCCATTCCAACGTACCGATACTGCAGCTTCTAGCCGTTCTCCATTTGCTTTGTTTGCTGCCTCTGGTTTCGTTCTCCTTCCAGCTTCATTTCCTGTCGTCAACCGCACTAGGCAAAAGCCGTAATTCAATCTTCTTTTAGCCATGGGTAAGTGGCATTATAGGCACTAAAACTACTAAGAGAAAAGTTTCATACTAGTACAAGCACTTTGTTCTCTTCAATCTTTGTACTTTTCATTTTTCCTTTGAATTTCATTTCTGGTTATTCAAAATTTTTGAGTTTCTTTTTTATTTCCACCCTTTACACAAACTCATCTCCAAATTTCTAGCCTTCTCCTTTTGGTGGTTTTGCTTTCGGATTTTATACCAGTGGCAATGGCTTCAAGGTTGGAATTTGGCTTATTGACAGCAGCAACCTAGCAAATAAAACAATTGTATGGATTGCTTGACGCGAAGACTCGTGGTCTCATCTGGTGCTGCTCTGCAGTTCTTTATAGATGGCAGCATAGTCCTGCTTTGCAACTCCAATGGTGAAGTCCAGTTGATAGCTAAACCTACTCAAAGAGCTGTGGCTGCTGCAATGCTTGATTCTGGTAACTTTGTTTTATTTTTTATTTAAAAAAATAAAAAGAAGATACTTTGTTATTTATTTATAGGAAGGAATGGCAACAAATTGAAAAAGGGGAGTTTTCTCCTTGTGAAACCCTAACTGGGCTTGATTTAAGCTACCAAAAGAAAAAAAAACTCATTTTCATTCATTTCATTCCAATACCAAATTTAATTTTCTTTAATTTCTGGCTTTTGTTGGTCTTTGTAAAGTAAGAATGTTCAATAATAATACTCAGGACATGTTGTGAAGGGGAAAAATAGAGGAGCAAGCTGATTTGCAACAAGCCCTCGAGCTTCAAAGTAGAAGATTAGTGGGGTTGTAACTTCTTGATGTTCATAAGCATCATCCTCACAGGGCTCTTTCTACTGGCAATCCAATTCCTTCCCCCACTCACTCTCCCAGTATTTTCTATCAAACTTTTCTTTTTCCTCTACTTCACAATAGCAGTACAGAACCTCTACGAGAGATTAGTCATTGCCATATTAAACTCAAATTATTTGATTTGATCACCTAGCTACAGCTTTCATGGGTTGGCTACAACTTTATCTCCTTTGACATTATTGAAGAGAGCCGCCGCGGTTTATGGCAATCGTACCTCTATTATTTACAAAGGCACATGCTTCAATTGGCTACAGCTTTCATGGGTTGGCTACAGCTTTACATAATATTAATATCTCAACCTGTTTGATCCTTGTCCACAAGATAATCTCACCTTGAGTCACATAAATGGGAAATTGTGAATAGACTGATGAACTCCCATTGGGTGGCGGTGGCCTGGTGGATACTAGCTTCATTTTTCATATATATATATATATATATATATATATTCTCTAATTTAAAAAAATTTCTATAGCTCAAGTCATTTTCCATTTTTGTTAGTTTTGGAGTCTAGCGGCTGGTCGAGGAAGTGTTTAACGTTTTAGTCCAAATTATTAGTTGGAAAATGCATACTATTAATTCATTTACTTTATACACCATATATGTAATAGCCTGTCAAAGAAGTGGGGTTTACTGTTGAAAGTTTTATGAATTTGTCTCTACCTCAGGCTTGTTGGGTTGTTAAGTGAAAATAATAAGGCTAATTGGTCTTTCTTTTATTTAGTTATTTATTTCTATCTTTTTCGTGTTGAATCATTTATTTTGTGTAAATGTAAAAATCATAATAAAATTATTAAGTTTTTGTGCTGATTTTGGGAGTTGGTATGCAGGGATTGAATGGAGAAAAAAGAAAGAGAAATGATGATAGAGTGGTGGAGAAGCCAAGAGAAGTGATTCATGTGAGAAAAAAAAAAGATAGAGTAATGGCCAGTCTATATGTGGGAATCTCTAAATTGGAAGCCTAGATGGTATGAAAAGGATAAGAGGCTTCTAAAAAAATTTCTATCTAATTTTTCTTAATTGTCAAGTGTTTCTACTAATTTTTATTATATTTTTATTATAATATTTTTAACAGGATGTTCTGGAAAGCACTTGTCATATATCTTTAATTCTTGTGACAGATTATATTTCTAGAGACAATTTGCAATGAGGGAGACGTAATTGAAAGAAATATGCATCTTAAAATTTAGCAAAGCCCCTACCATGCTAAAGCATATGGCTACTTTCTAGAACTGCCAATGTCCTGTTTAAATTTAATTATATTTATTTATTACTTAATATGGTGCACCAATTACTTATGTACTACTAAAGAAACTGGTGTCGTGCAAGCCTAATTTAAAAGTTAGATTACAATATAGTATATTTATTTATTTATAAAGCTTGAAAGAATTTCCTCATTGACTTTAATCTTGGCTATTACTTTAGCTTACTTTATATACTTTATTTATTTATTTAAAAGAGGGATTGACAAAATAGTGGATGAAACTATAACATTCATCTTTGTTTGATTAGCTTTAAGCTAAAGTTGTAAAATATGGAAAGAATCCCTAAAAACATGCGGATGATAGATACATATTAATTTGATATAGAGAGTTAATAAATATGGATTGTCTTTATATACAGTTTTGAATTAACCTTTTTTTTAAAAGATTGCACAGTTTCTTATAAATTTTTCTCTAATTTATAGGAGGACTATCAGTTGCTGATCAATTAGAAGACATTCCAGTGATTTAGGATTGATCAGGATTAATTGTGAGTGGAATGTTTGCAAATTAATACATACGTTATTATTAATTTATTAGTTTTTCATATAAGAACAAAATACTGAGTTTACATGTATTATATTTATTTCTTGCATAAATTTGAATAAAATATTTGCTAGAGTAGTTCTATGAAATTGTGATACTCGTCAAACTGAATTCATGATTAATAATTTAGTCTTGGCATGCCATAGATGACCAAATCCATTGAATTAGATAAACAGACCTGGCTTAGAATATTAAAATAAGCTTAAATTACCACTACATTGACAATGTGAAAGCGTTCAATATAATTAGCGTTTGGTCGCTAGACTATTAAATTGGAAGAGTAATAATGCAGTTTCTAATATTTTATTTCAATATTGGTTGTAGATGCATATAATCCATTTTAGTTTTTAGAAATATAATTGTTGAGTCCAATATATTTTGTGTTGACTATTCATGGCCTCTAGTAGTTTTTATAGCTATGGTTAATATTGTTAAATATAAGTGTACTGGAAAAATTATTTCACTTTATAAGAATCCATTGATTTATAGGACTCGTTGATTACAGGAGCTCTAAGTGATTTTTCCAGAATTATGAATTTATTATTGGAGCTATAATTATAATAATTGATATTTTGGTATACTAATTGATTTTATGTACTTGCAGATGAGTAAAAAATGAAGCCGCGGATTGATATTGAGTGACCTTGCGCTTTTTTTTTTTGTTGGATAATGTTTATTGAAACTAATTTAATAATTTGTTGTCAAAAACTTAGTTTGGTACTTATTATATTTTTTTCTCCAAACAATGTAATTGAATTATATTAATTTAAGTGATGAGTTTGGGATATTTATTATGTGGATTGTTTTACGAGATTTGGTATACATAATAGGTTTTGAGTTTTTTTAATTGTAAAACAAATAAGAAAATATAATTAAAACAAAAATATACTATTAACCAAAACTAGCATAACAACACTAAATCCTGACACTGAGTATTGTAGTCACATAAATCATTGACATGTAAATTATATCATTAAATACTAATACTATAGTGTTACTGTTTTGGCGATACTATAGTGACACGAATGATTGACATGTAAAATAGTATTATCAAATACTAATACTATAGTGTCATTATTTTTTTGATACTATAATGACACGAATTACTGACACCAAAATCACTGACACTAAAAATTAGTGTCAGTGCGTTCTGGCTTGAGCATTATTGACACAATTAACAAGTGTCAGTAAAAGTAATTACTGGCACTAAGTTGGTGTCAGTAAAACTCATTTTTGTAGTAGTGACCATTGATGTGGTATGGTTTTTAAAGTACCCTATTTACCTTAGAAACTTCACTTTCCTTTATGCCAAGATTTTGAATCATCTATTATACACAAAGTAAATTTGTAGAAACTAGTTATACATTTGTTAAACAAATAAACAACTTAAATGACAAAAGTTTACTAACTGAATAGAAATGCACCAAGATCATTATAAATTGGCACTACTTATTGAAATGATCAACAACATTGACACTAACACCTCATACATGAATTCAGATTTTAAGCATATAAAGAGAGTTTAAATGAATGATTGCTTATACATTTTATAACAGATTTTACAACAATAAAGTAGATAAATGGCAACTCTACTAGAGGTATGTTTCTAGTATAAGGAATCAAACATAAGTAAAGGAGTAAGGTAGTATCTTATCATCCGCATAATCAACACACCATGATAGAAATCGAATCAAATAAATACTACGAATGCCGAATGGCAGAAAGAAACTAAAACATTTTCTGCAAAATATTATTCTTCTTCTTCTTAATCAATAACGGGTCTTAATATAAAACAAAAAGTTTCCGATGATAACATTAATATCCAAAACTATATAGTCAAATACTCAAAAGCTGAAACCAAAATATCAGAAAAAAAATTTATAAAAGCAATAACACTAAACCGAAGTAGTAAACACGACAGACCCACTAGCTTTTTTAAGTTTCTTCTTGGCTATTTTGGAAACAAGCTTGGCCTTCACCACAACGAGTTGGTTCTGAAGCAAAAGGCCCTTACCTAAAACCTTAAAGTAGCCAAATTGAGTCACATCGATCATGGGAACATTGTCTTTGGAAGCCTTGGCTTTGACCTCCTGATGTACCATTGGCCAAGGCCTTTTTTTTTTTTTGGATCCATGACAATGAAAACTGATCTTTTATTCAAGCAAATGAAGCGAAACCCCTGCTCAAAATTACCATAAAAACTAGATGGCAATTTTGAACACTAATGTCTAAAGCCCAGAGGCCTATGTATTTGATAAAACAACTGATGAAACACTAAACATATAATGTTGATATTCAAAAGTTAAAAGGGTCAAACAAAGAATTGAAACATAATATGATTCGCCCTTGAGATAAATTCTTGGCGCTCAAATCACATGTAGAAGCAGGCTACAGTAAAGAGAGATTCGGAAGCAGCACCGAAAATGCCAAAAGATCGAAGTTGCCCTTCCTGAGAAAACTGACCTTATGATTACTAAGGCAATTCAGTCACGACAACTACTACACGAACCTTAAAAATGGAGTTGCTTACCTTCTGCAGGAGATGCGGGGCAAATTAAATTATTATAGTATTACTCACAACTCAATTAATTTGAGTATTTGACTAATCTAATTCAGGCAAAAAATTAATGAAAAAAATTAAAAAGTGGAATCTCAACTCACTTTCTCAGGTGGCCGGCACGATGGCGACTGCTGAACGCGACTGCGACGGGAACAATTTAGACCGGAGGGTGAGATGGTGACCAGAGACGGAGAAAGTGAGAACGACTAAATGAGTGTGAGAGAGAGGGGTTGCCACTGCTGTGTGTGCATTCAGAGAGAGAGTGAAAGCGAGCAAGCTACTGTAATGTGTGGTGCGACCTGCTGGGCTGCTGCTACGAGGGCTACGTGTGCCGCCGTCATCGTGCGTGCTGCTAAGGCCTTAGAGAGGGGCTGTCGCTGGTTAGCACTTAGGGAGAGTTAGGGATTTAGGCACTTGGAATTTTAGGGATTTGGATTTTAGTTTGTTTGAGAAGGAACAAATTTTGGTGGAGGGAGATTGAAAAGTTTGTGTTAAATTATGGCAAAGGGTTTGTAGTTAATTATATACGGTTTAACCAAACAAAGAAAATATGCGCACAAGTGGTTTGTAGTTTGAAATTAAAACTCTAACTTTGGAGATATTGAGTTCGAGTCCAAGTAAAAATATAATTAGAATTATATATATTTTTTTATCACTGATACTAAAGTATCAGTAATTACTGAGTTTTATGCTACTGACACCTTAGTACCAGTGATTTATGATACATATTTGTTAAATAGAAAAAATGACCCAAATGTACTGACACTTTTTACGAAGTGTCAGTAAAAGTCATTTTTGTAGTAGTGAGTATTGAATCAATGACCAGAACTATTTTAAATTTTCTATTTTATTAAATTTCTCTTGCCTAACAATTATTGATTCAATGCTAAGAAAAAACTCAGCACTGCACTAAGGCTCCATTTGATATAACTTTTCAAATAGAGTTTATTTAATTAGAGATTTTGTCAGTAGAACTTTTATAAGTAGAGTTTTTATAAAAAAAATTAGTTATTTAGTTGTTTATAAGAGTTTTTATTAAAAATTATAAAATTACTTTAATAGGTAAGTTTTTTTTTTAAATAACCAAACAATAACTAAGAATATTGAAAGAGCTTAAATAAGTCACATCAAATAGGCACTAAATTCTTATCCCTTTATCTAGACCTTATGTGGGCATTTGCTTAGCTAATGACGCCACGGATGTCCTTATCATTAATTTCTTTGTTAATATTTACGATCTTGTTCTTATTTGAGTTTTATATCTATAACTGACGGTTAAGGCTCATTGTATACTAGTTCAAGTTTTATTTTTCTTATTAAATAGAATCCCCTCGTATTGTCAAGGTTTACAAAAAATCTTAGTTTTAATTTTTCACATAAATTCTTTGCAGAATTACGTAACCTGATTAACGTTGACCGTTTGTGCTCTTTCTATTCCGTTATATGCCAGAATGAATTGACTCTATACATGTAGAGTCTTATTTAAATCATTTAGTCGGCACACGATTGCTATTAGCCAAACTGAGTTGTATTTTGCTTAATCCTCTCCATTCTGCTATGGCTATAGGGCAAGGTACCCTTTTTCTTTCTCTTATCGGCAGTTCTTAGATCTGATCTAAGATTTAATATTTGCCCAATTCCGCTTGATTTCTGCAATTTTTTTATGTCATTAATTCAAGTATATGTGAAATAGAAATTAAATTACAAAAAGAGATTCTAATACAATTAACTAAAAACAAAAAGACACGCTAATCCAACTAATTTTGTCCCTTAAACTTTTTTTTTCCAGAAATTTCAAGTGTTAAAAGAGGTCTTCCACCAGCTCACTACACGCTAGAAATAAAGTACTCACAACTATCAAAGGCAGTTGCAGACAGATATGAATCTGCCATATTTAAAACCAAAAATGAATCCCAAGAATGCAACTGGTGAGTTCCGATTTTCGCCTGCTTAAATTTACTTTTCTTCGATCGTTGTTATTAATTAACGATTCTAGTTCAAATCCGGATTCTATAAAATCCAGACATCTGGATGTGATCACTATTAATTAATTAGCTCCCTAACAATAAAATCATAAATTTCGTGCTTTGGCCGTAGGAGATTGATTCTATACCCAAATGGGAACAAAAAAGGGCAAGGGACTGGCCATATTTCACTTTATTTGGCATTAGATGAAAGCACTTATTTTCCTAATAATCCTTGGGAGGTTTTTGTTAACTTCACATTCTTTGTCCAAGACCGTATCAAGAACGAGTACCTGGCCATCCGGTGTAAGAATTTCTTATCTTCGTATTGACAATTGAGATATATAAATTCTGCAATATATCCTTTAGTTATGACAATTAGTTCCATGCATCCCGCTTATTGAATTAATTATGAAAACAATTTTATTTAATTTAAATTTGTGTAGATGATGATGGGGCAGTAATACGTTTACATAGTATGAAGAGAGAATGCGGTATTGACAAATTAGTTCCTCTTCAAGCTTTCAAAGAACCTTCTAATGGATATCTTGTTGACGATTCTTGTGTATTTGGAGCTGAGATTTTTGTTATTAAGCCTACTGGCAAAGGAGAAGCCCTTTCCATTGTTAAGGTACCTGCTCAACCTGGAAATATTCTCCGATGGAAAATCCCCAATTTCTCAGATTTAAGAGATCCCGAGTACTACTCTAGCGAGTTTAATGCTGGAGGAAGAGAATGGTAATACTTTTGTGCTCTCAACTGAAATTTTTCCCTTTTTTTCTCTACAAGGTAAAGGCTTCAGATAAATAAACTTTGTAGTACATGTTGACCAGAAGTCTGCCGAGAATTACCCTTAGTCAGAGAGGTAGCTATTGTTATTCAAAGTAAAAAATGTTCCATGGGACAAAAAAGCTCCATGGGACTCAAACTCATACTCCCTGCTTAACTTAATTTGAAAAGGGACAACACCTGAAGTTTTTGATAAATACTTACATTTACTCGGGTTTTTTTGGCTATGGATTCACAGGAGAATTGTGATTTGCCCAATGGGAGATGATAAAGATGATAAAGCAAAGGGAAATTATTTATCATTTTACATAAGACTGCATGGTTCGGACGATATCTTCCAATCTAAGAGGAAGTTGTACGCTGAATACAAGATGCGGGTCCTAGACCATCCTCGGATCAGAATAGACGAACAAAGAAGTGAATTAAATTTCTTTCATATTTTTTTATAATAATATTTTTAAAATATTTACACAACAAATTAAGCTAACTTTCAAAAAAAATTGATTTCTTTACAGGCAGCTGTTGGTTTTCAAGTGAAATTCGGGAGAGCGGTTACCCCTGTTTTATGTCGCTTGATAGTCTTCATAAAGGAGGATTTCTTTATGGTGATACTTTGATCATTGAAGTAGAATTTCTTATCGTTTCTGTGGTTAAGGATCAAAAATAGTCTTTTTTTTGGGGGTGTTGGGGGGGGGGGGGGGGGGGGGCTTGTTCTGGATTTTTATTGTGTTTTTTGTTTTTTAATAAACCTCGACTAAGGAGGGAATTCATTTAGACAGTTTAATGGATGAGGTTATTCCTTTGTTAG
>JAQOOB010000005.1:3467867-3527202 GCA_029721495.1 Citrus inodora
GAACGTGATGCCCTTATCAGTCACCCAACAGTCCTCCCAAAAATGAGCTGTTTCCCCATTTCCAATGCTCCAACGAATGCCCTCACAAGTTTTCTTCCAAATATTTCCCATTGCTTTCCATAAAGGGGACCCATACCGAGTAGGCAAACTTGTGGGAACCTCATCCAATTGTACTCCGTACTTTGTTACCAGCACTTGGTTGCTAAGTTTATTTGGTTCGGTGATCAGGCTCCAATTATTCTTCATAATGAGAGCATGGTTCATAATCTCCAGCTTCTTGAAACCAAGCCCCCCTTTCGACTTTGGAGTGCAAACCATATCCCAATTAACTAAACTCATTTTTTGCTGTTCAGCCGATCCACTCCAAATGAAACGCCGACATAACTGGTCAATTTTCAGTTTTATACTTCTCGGCAGGTTGATGGTTTGCATTGCGTATACAGGAATGGCTTGTAAGACTGATTGAGCCAAGGTGATGTGTCCCGCTAGCGACAGATGAGAAGCAGTCCACCCAGACAGCCGCTTGTCCACCGTGTCAATAATATTCTGATATGTTTGCTTCGAAACCCTATTATGAAGCAATGGGACTCCTAAATATTTTCCTAAATTATCCGTCGCTGAGACTCCAAGTTCAGAGCTAATTCTGGAGGCCTCCCTCGCTGGAATATTCTTAGAAAAATAAACCAAAGTTTTTGCTTTATTTACCTTGGCTCCCGAGCTACCACAAAATTCCTCCAAAACTTTGTTGATTATGCAAGCCTGCTGTCTAGATGCCTCTGAGAGTAATAGGAGATCATCCGCAAAGAATAGGTGGCTTAAAGGTGTTCCTAATTTCGCGAGCCGAATTGGTTTCCACTGTCCTTGCTGTATTGACCTCGAAATCCCATGGCTAAGGCGCTCAATACATAAGACAAAAATATACGGCGAAAGTGGATCACCCTGTCTAACCCCCCTAGAAAGGCTGAATTCTGAGGTGAGTTCGCCATTCTAGAGAATGTTCATCCTAGCTGTAGTAATACAGTCCATAATGAGATTCGTAAGCCCAATCGGTAAATTCAACTCCTTCAGGGTGTCGTGAAAAAAATTCCAACTCAACCAGTCATAAGCTTTCTCCAGATCAACTTTTATTGCCATAAAACCTTGACGCCCTTTTTTCCTCCTCATAGAGTGAATAATCTCTTGTGCAACTATAATGTTCTCGGTAATATGTCGACCAGGAACAAAACTAGTTTGATGAGGCCCAATTAAATCCGGGAAGATCTCTTGCAATCTATTAGCTATTATCTTGGTGACCGTTTTATAAGCTACAGTGCAGAGGCTTATCGGACGGTACATCTTAAAAGAAGTAGGGTTCTCCGTCTTGGGGATTAGGACCAGTAAAGTTCTATTTAATTCAGCAGGAATGTGTTGAGAACGAAAAGCCTCCTTGATTACCTTGCATAAGGACTCTCCCACAATATGCCACTGGGTTTGGTAGAACATGGCATGCAGACCATCTACTCCAGGGGCCTTGAGAGGGCTCATACTAAAGATCGCCTGTTGGATTTCTCGGTCCTCGATTTCATTAGCTAGCTTTGTCAAACGATATTCATCAATTGGCATAAAGTTGCCACATACATGATACGGCTCGTAAACTCCTTGTTCCGATGTGTACAAGTTGGAGAAAAAATTGGTAGCCTGTTGTTTAATATCTTCTATGTCATAAAGCCATCGACCATCCTCTACTTGGACTGCCTCTATTCTGTTGTGACGACGTCTAGTGAGTGTTTTTTGATGGAAGTAAGCAGTATTCCGATCACCAAATAATACCCAATCCCTTTTCGACTTCTGTAGCCATAACAATTCCTCCTGCATCAAAACCTCTTCCAACTGTCTTTTAAGTTTGTCCTCTAACCGGTATAGACTTCGGAGAGGTCTCTGTTCCAAGGCTCTTTGGACTCCGCCAATTCTAGCTAGCAATTCCTTTTTCCTTTGAATAATGCTTCTAAAAACTTCCTTATTCCATTGTTGTACTTGCTCTGTAAACTTCGAAGCTGCTTGGTAAAAGGAAACATCCCTATTCCAATTATTTTCCATAAAGTTATCAAACCTCGAGTCTGTTAACCAAGCGGCCATGAATCGGAAAGGCTTTGGGTTCTTTCTTTTTTGGGCATACTAATCAAATCTAATAAGCACAGGGCGATGGTCTGACTCAACTTTTAGGAGATGAAGAACTGAAGCATTCGGAAACTGTGAAAACCAAGCCTTGTTACAAACTACTCGGTCAAGTCGCTTTGACAATGATCCACGCGACCATGTAAACCTGGGCCCCTTGAACTGCAAATCATGCATTCCATTGCTGTGAAACCAGTCACTGAAGTGTCTGCAGATACCACTAGTTGTAGCCGACCCCCCCATCCTCTCTCCTGGAAATAAGATTGAGTTACAATCTCCACCAATGATCCAAGGCTCCTTTGTATTGGCCACCAGATGATTAAGGTGGTGCCATAGCTCGCTGCGTATAACTGGAACTGGGCTAGCATATACTGCTGTAACCCAAGCAATCAAAGCATTCTTGTTCGAGATTTTGAGATGAACAAATTGCTTATGATTCAAACCAATCTCAACATCAAATCGATCTATCCACAACAACCAGATTCCACCCGAAAATCCCACTGCTTCCACTCTATGCGAGCGATCAAAACCACTTGCTTTAATAAAGTTGTCAGCTTTCCTTCCACTGATTCTCGGCTCCATAACCACTACCATATCTGGATTGTAGCTTTTCCTAATGGATTCAAAAGCTCGTCTGAACGATTGGGAGGCCGCTCCCTGCACATTCCAAAACATTACTGATATTACCATAAATAAATATATATGAGTAAAAAGATGGAGCTTATAGCTGCTGTCCATGAGTTCTTTCTAGATACTCTTCGAGTGTCTCCTGCACCATTGACTCTTCATCTCCATCTTCAAACATTCCATTTTCTACCGCATCAGTTTCTGGTATTGCATGTTCCAACAGCTCATTCTCAATATCCTCTGTAGTAGAACCTCGCATATTGTCAGGTGGATCATTTGGGTGAGAGGAGCAGAGAGTATGCCGATCATGTTGTCCAGCTTCAAGCCAGACAGTCATATCGTTGTTCTGTCCTGGTGGAGCATTCGGCTGAGGATTGCAGAGTACTGCTGTGTGTTTGGTTGAGTCTAAAGTGATAGGGATGGAGATAGTAGTGTGGCTAGCGGGAGATGCATGGGTAAAAGGCCGAAAGGTGAAATTAGGGTTTGCATGGGAAGTGTGTTGAGCATCATTTGTATGGCTATTTAAAGGAGCTCGGTTGAGATCAGTATTTTGAAAGGGATTCTTGGATGTGGAGGCCTCGGGTCGGTTTTTTCTACTCATGGCAGCGTTTTTCCTTTGTTGCCGTCGGGTAGCACTCTTTGAGAGGTTGGCTCTAAAGGTTACCATACTAGGGCTACTGTTACTGTTGGTAGCTTGGAATTGTCCAGGTATGTCAGCCATCATCTGCGGCTCTGTAGGTACTCCCTCAGAATTCTCCTCATTGATCTGCGCAAGGACTTGAAACCGGGATACATGAGCACCTTGAGGCATCTGGTTCCTGTTTAGGGCGTCACCATTCTCCTTTTCGGTATTCGGACGACGGCCCCTCTTGGACGCAATCATCCATGGCCCAAACGATTCAAAGTGAGCAACTTCCATCCTTCTATTCTCCTGGGCTGTAGCCATCTCGGCTCTGTGATTGTCTTGGCTCGTTGTATAGTCTCCTGTGGTATTCCCATCATTTGTGTTATTGCTGCAAGCTTCACTATGGTGTCCATATCTGCCACACTTGAAGCAAATTACTGGTAATCCTTCGTACTCAATCTTCTGAACCCTTCCATTGATTTCAATCTAGGAGACTAACGGTTGCACAAGGGAAATCCGGATAGCGATTCTTGCGAATTTTCCTCGTGTTGACAATTCAGTATTGTCGTCAAACTTAATGACCTCCCCAACTAATTGGGCAATTTTTTGTAGTATTTTTTGATGATAAAGGTGCATAGCCAAACCAGGTAGCCGAATCCAGACAATGGCATGATTCAAGTCCGTGGTTTTGCTGTCAAATTCAGGCGTCCATGGCTGCACTGTTAGGTAGTGACCTAATATAATCCATGGCCCTTTCGTCATCGCATCAGTAGCATCTCTTGCAGCACGAAATCTTATTAGGTAGTAGTTGTTTTCCAAATCGATTACTGAAAAACCCATCGAAGGTTTTCACATATTAGCCAACCGGCCACAGAGGGCTCTATAGCCAATGCTCTTTCCCAACAGTTTTACTACAACCGAGTTCTTCCATGGCTGGATTAATTTTTCTTGTATCCTGGCTGAGAAAGTTATAGATGGCATTACTCCTTCGCAATTCTCAGTCACGTCACCTTCCTCAAACTCCCAGTCTTCCTCACTCCCTCCAACTCCAGATTCCTCATACTGTATAGGTCCAACAAGCGTCTCCTTGTAGGTAACTGGTGGTGGATTATCCTCATATGTTCCTTCGTCCCACATTCGAGCCTTTTTTGTTGAGCGAGTTGCCTGCAACGGCGGTGGAAAATCCTTTGTGAAGCTAGGGTTTTTTCCTACTCCGAGATTTTCGGAGCTTCCTGTCATAGCGCTTTTTAAAGATGATACAACTTGCACTACAATTTTTTATAATCACAATGGTAATTCCTACTATCATGTTATTTTAATGTCGTGTCAAAGTAAATTATAACAATTTTTTTTATATGAACACTCGTTTCATTTATGAAATTTTCAGTTTCTAATATTTTTCTCATTTTTTAATCTTAATATTTGTATTCATCTTTTCAAACTTCCTTTATTATTTAATTTTTAAAGAAAAAATTTGAAAAAAGAGTAAGAAAAATAATGAATATTTTATGATACAATTTTGTCTCACCTATAATTTTTGTTTAGGAATTAGTTTGAGAATCTTAAAAAATTATTTGCAGTAGGATAAAATTTTATTTAATTTATTTTTCACTGTAGTGTATCTTAATTAATTAAGTTGTTATGTTTATTACAAGAATTTTATTTTGGCTTAAAGGATTACTTCTTAAATTCAGATTATTTTAATGATAATAAAATATATTTATACTCTGCAATCAAAATAAAATTGAAGAGAGAAAGAAAATATAAATGACTTAATTCTATTTATATTTTTCCTTAAATGTAATTGTAGTATAATAGGGGTTTTATAAGATTAATGAAGGGGTGCCAATAGTCATACTCTTATAGAAAATGGCAATAAAAATAGTGGAAATTTAGTGTAATAAAAAGGATAAACCATAAGAAATTAATGTTTACTTCAAGATACATTATAAATATTGTTTTTCTTAAAATGTTATTTGTCTCCACCAATCGAATGATGCACGTGGATTAAGCAAATATGCCTCCATGATACAATAAAGTGCTTATTTATTTATTTACGTTGTATGTCGACGAAGCAAACTTGAATTTGTTTGAAAATTGTAAGCCTGCCAAGAATTAATTTATTATTTCTACAAAAAGAAACAATATATTAGATATTTAAAGCATGAAAAATAGATGTTAATTGATGAAATTTGATTTAGGAAAGACAGCTAAGAAAAGAGTGGTGTAACGTCATTTTATTCATGTCTAAATAGCCTAAACATGACCTCTATTTATACATATATTTATGCCCTATTATTTAGGTTGTCATTTTTTTATAATACTCCTTCATTTATAGCCATTAGATCAAACAATCGAATCCCTACTATAGCTAATTAACTTATTGACCAGCAACTTAAAGGATGCCATAAGGATTGCCTCCATGATGATTGACAATTTTTTTCTTTTTTCTTTTTTGGAGTTTGGGGGGGGGGGGGGGGGGGGGGGGGGGGGGGGGGGGGGAAGAAACCGAATTATGAGTTTATGGAAATTGAAGCAAATAAGAAAGTGAATTACAACAGAATGAGTTTGTGCTTGTGATAGGTCGAACAGGTCTAGAAATCAATTCGGCAAAACCCACCACGAAAGTTAAAAAGGAACAATAGCGCCCACAACAAATATAAAATTGTAGGAGCTCAGGATCATGCCTTTGCTTTACATATTAAATTAAATAAAACCCAAACCAAGAACCTTGCCTTTGCTTTACATATTAAATTAAATAAAAGCCAAACCAATACCCTTGCCTTTGCTTAACATGATTAATTAGGTACTACTTCAGAAAGAACACGAAAGTAATGAACCCTTTTATTAATTTTAAATGTCAAGAATAAAGCTACATTTTTTCCTCTTATTGTCTCTTCAGATTCATTTAAAAAGTTTGAAGAGAGTTTATCCATTCTTCTTCTAAATTAAGAAAATCAACATTATTGCTTTCTTCAAATGTTGAATAAAGAAAAATAAATTGTTGAATAAGGGGAAAATTAGATTGTATCGACCTTCGCTAACATAAAATAAAAAAAAAATTAATCTCTTTTTTATTACTAAAGTACACTATTTTTTTAATAATTGTATTGACAATGACAATATGTATCATCGATTATATTCTTGTTGTGTTGAAATAAGATATAAAAAATTTTGGATCAAGGGGAATTCGACTCATTTGTTAAAGGTACATATTTAATATACTTAAAACAAAAATTAACATAACACGATTATTACACCAAAGTGAAATGAAAGGCAGTACCCACCAGTTCACCAACAGGAATTTAGCAAACTTTGCATTCTCGTGTTTGAGGAAATGGACATTGGTGAATTAACCAAAGGACCAATGAAAGAATTTTAAATAACAAAATGGAGACTACACATGTTTTTTCTTTTTCTTTCCATATAATTGTTCAAGAAATGGAACTAATTTTGAGACATTTTTCAAATAAACTTATTTTCAAAAGGAATACAAAATTATTTGTTTTTATTTGAAACATTTCATGGAATCAAGTAGCAGTAAAATAAATAGAAAAGTGGTAATTCTCTCATTTTATTATTTTCTTTTCATTTTATTATTGGTGCGGGGCTCTATTTGTTTTTGTTTTAACTTTATTAATTAACTAGCGAAGCAAACATGTATTGATTTGTAAAAGGATTACTAGCATCAGATTATTGGGAGGTATTATATATGGAGAAGTCAAGCTTAGTATTCGCAATTCATGTAAGGTGAATTTGTAAGACTTATTAATTTCGATGAAAATGTAGATTTATTAACTTACCAATTCATTAAGTTAACTTGAGATATTAATATTTAATAATTGTGGAGATTATTTTATTTAACTTGTATGATTTTCAATTAAGAATGAAGGTTAGTCAATTTATGGAAAGAAGGATAATTTTTTTTTCGAGATTTTTAATTCGTAGGATTTGATTTTACTTTGTTTCGATTGTCGATGTTGCTGAAGAGACAGTGAAAGTTTACTGAATGCCATCAAATGCTTGTATCTTATCTTACAAAATGTCAATATCCGTTTGTTTCCCTATAGACGCAGCCATCACGAATTGAAAGTAACAACATGATGAGCATACAACATATATATTTTACCATTAATTATATAATTGGTAGTTATTTTTATTTGTTATTTTTAATAAATTAAATTGTTTTGTTGAATAGGAAATTAATTGGAGATTATGGATAGAAAGGGCATGAAGAAGTTTAATTTGGGAAGCAATAAAAATTAAATTGAAAGACAAAAATACAGACAAGGATTAATGGAATCCGAGCCGAAAAAATCAAAGCACAAGGATTTTCTTAATGTCATTATTTAGGCAAGTGTTTTGATGCAGCGGAAGTTTATAGTTCCAATATTCTGTTGATTTTTAGAAAATATTAGAATAAATGAACAAACTAAATCCACGTTGATTAAAAAAAATGACATGAATTTAGGGATTAAGACTCATTGATTCCGCAGAATACCGAGAATTAACTAACCCAAATACACACACAGAGTTTTGAAAACTAGAGTATTATTGAACTCAAAATCTTTGCTTGTAAAAGCTTTAATAGTTTACATAATTATATAAAGTGTGTATAAACTAATATGACATAAAGAGATTGGTTGCATTAAACTATCATGAACTCACATAATTGAAAAAAAATTATTGTTATTACTTTTAATTAGTTTTTTCATGCCACATCAGTTTGTACATATTAGTTTGTATAAAATTGTTTGTGGCTCTATTATTATTGTTATATTAATCCTTCAATTTTCTCAAAAATATGAATATGGGCAGGGTATGCATTCCTATTTCATCATAAATAAATAAATAAAATTTCATTGTTTATCTTATCAACCACTTGAGAGTACGGAGGTTGGTTAGTTCGATTCGTATGAATTATCTACGTGTATATCGACTGAATTAAAGGTACTTATTGCCAGATTTTTTTTTTTTGGTTTCCCTTATTAACATACAACCTCAAATGCACTATGCAATAAAAATATAAATATATATAGAGCAATCTGCTACTAAGGCTTTAGGTTGTTAGCCAGATGCTAAGGCCTTGTCCTGAATAAGCCCAGCAATTCAAGCTTTAGATTACACTATAAAAAGGGGGCGCAAAGGCTAAGAAAGTGGCACGGCAAGTGGAGCAAATGAAGCGAAGGAGAGCATGTCACACTGAGATAACACGTCTGATATTTGGCTCCGCTTCTTCCCTTTAAACACCTTGAAAGAAGAATCAAGGAAGTGGTCTTGTCATCATCTTCTTCCAGTACATCAATGGAGAAGCAACATTCGAACATATGGAAATAAGAAAAATCATTGAAGTGTTGCATATTCATAATATGACTGCTGGCTTTTCTTCTATCTCAGTTTTTTTCAGAGCTTAACTAAGGGCAGTTTGATGCTGTGATTGGATAGCAGTAGCTTGAAAAACTACAGTACTTTAGTGTTTAGTAAACACTTATTGCTATAATTTGGAATTTAGATTCATTTTATCCAATACTTGAAATACGCTAATGGGAAAAATAATCAAAACGCACTCTATTATGTAATTTTTTCATTTTTTTTTTGTTTCTAAACACATCAAAACTCTCTCTTGATGTTTAAAAAAATTTATTAACTTTTAACTTTTATTTGTGTCCTTTCTTATTTCATCCATGATGTCGTAAAACCCACTGTTAATCAATAAAAATTTGTCGTAAAACCCACTGTTAATCAATAAAAATTTCTAAAGATAGAACAATGAAGGACACAAAAAAATTTACAAGCCTTTTGTGTATGATAGTTGACTATGTGTATCGGGACAATGTTGTGAGCATTAGATTGGACAAGTTATGAATTTTTATAAGTCTAGCTCATACGCAAAAACTTTAAAAAACTTTGAAAAGAATAAGTTATCCATATAACACAAAATCACCATTTATACTTAGCTCATTTATATTTTTTTGGCTCTATTTGGCTCAGTTCAACTAATAAAATCTCTTGAGATATACAAGAGATTTTCTTTATTTACTTTTGTGTATCATGTCTTCCTAAAAAAGGAATTTAATTTAAAAAAAATCATTGTGTGCAATATAATGTATTGATTAAGTTAATCTATCCATGTCAGCTTAATTACACTATCTTTTATTTTCTTTCGGAGCATCAAAAAATCGTTCTGACTATATACGAAAACAAGCTACAAGAAAATTAAACTAAAAAGCTTGCTCAAAGTCAAAATGAGATTATTCGAATTTCTACTCAAAGATATTGGATTATATCTTAATTCGTTAATAGGCTACTGTTATTCGTTTGTACGATTTCACAAAAGGAAGCTAGAGGAAGGAGAAATGGACAAGTACTAATCATCGTTATAAAAAATTAAATAGATCAGCATTTTGTCAGTTCTGGCCATATATATTTTTCAAAGATTGGGACTGTTAGCACCGCTGTAATTTTATTTTCAAGCTCTTCTCTGTCAAAACCTATTTTACTTTCCAAAATATCTTATTCCATTTTTTTAGTTTCTTTCTGAGATTCAAGAAAATTTTTTTAAAAAAAAATTTGTTTCTTCTAAACAACTCCAATTACAATTTTTTTATAAATTTTTGAATTATTAAATCATTTATATTTAACTAAAGAGAATCATATATATGAACTAAATAGAATTAAAAGTGGACTCAAATGGCTATTATGTTATTTTTTTCTAAATTAAAGAAAAGCTTAGAATCAGAGCCTCCTTGTAAGCCATAAAAAAAGAAAAGAAAAGTTTAGAATGCAAAAGTATTTGTGAGAAAAAAAATATAAAACACTTTGATGTAGTTGCATGAATGTAAAGAGTTAGATAGAGAAATAGAGTGTTTACTTAGATTTATTTTTTTCTTTAAAGTAATTACAATATAAGAGGGGTTAAGAATTTCATAGGAGTGCCACTGATTCAACTCTTTTTCAAAAGAATTGATGTTCTGGAAGAAAATTTTGACTCTATCATTGCTATTAGTTTGTCTTGTAATTCAATTATTGCCGACAAGTATTAACTGTGATGTCTTGTAATTCAATTATTGCCGACAAGTATTAACTGTGATTATTTTTATTTTAAAAATTATTATTATTAGTATTGCAATTATTAGCCTTATAATTGCAATTAGTTTGTCTTGTAACTAAATTATTGCCGACAAACACTATCATGCTGACAAACAATGCATGCACGTCCTCAATCACCCACGTCCTCTACTTGTGTGAATGTGTATATAAATATATCTGGAGCATATTATAAAACCAGAAGCAAAAGCAACTGAAGTTTTGAATACGGTTCACCAGAAGTTAGAAGATATCTTTTCTAATTTGAAGAATATGGAAACTCCCTATTCAGGTTCTTAGGCCATGTTCAGCTGAATGTCACTTATGATTTTTATTTTAATATATGCATTTATGAATATAATTGTTGTTATGATTTTTTCAGGTAAGAACGAATGGTATGAGGGTAACCCAATAACTTTGTACGGCATTATTAATGATGAGAGCGTGAATGACAATCTGGATCTTATTGTCGTCCCCCAATACGGAAGAAATCTCGATCACACTGGTTAAGCGTTATCTTACTCTTTCGTATTATGTTCAATTAAATAAAATGATGGGTTATTAATACCTATCAATTATGTGAGTGTCTCTGTTTGTTTTAGTTCAACTTTATAAAATCTCTTGAGATATACAAGAGATTTTCTTTATTTACTTTTGTGTACCGTGTCTTCTTGAAAAAAGAAATTAATAAAAAAATATCATTGTGTGATCCTTTTCTTTCCCCTACTGCTGTAGCATCAAATCCTTAGAATTAGATATCAAGTGGTATTCGAGCCGTCACATGATCCATGGAAACACGCAACAAATCAAATGCTAAATTTCGCGAAGAGATTCACGAAATCCTTGCTAGACACGAGTCTAGCTTTGACCAAGTTGACGCCACCCTTCAAACAATCCTTACTGAACTTCTATCCTTGCATCTCCACTCTCCAATGTACTTCCCCAGAGGGGAGACCAACCCATTTGCTACAGCTCACATCTCTTCACGATACTGGTTAAAAGCATGGGGGCATTAGCCGAAGACGCTTCTTGGGAAAACCATTAGCGATTCTCAAAGACTTTGACATTGTGCACAAAGTGGTTGCAAGGGGTGGGGATTAATATGTCTCCAAACGACAAGCAGCCATGCATGTAATTAGTCACAAGTTGCTTTGAAATAAATAGGTACTTGACATTTGGCTCACTGATTATGTGTGCAATATTCCCGTATTTCCCATTATTTCCCGTACTTTATGCATTATTGTTTTGTATGTCTTTTGGTGTTTGCGGTGTAGTTAGGAACAGTGGCGGATCTAAAAAAAATTTACCGAGGCTAAATTAAATGACAACAAAATATAAAAATTAAAACTTGAATATATAAAAATTTTTATAACACATTTACAATTGTTCTCTACACGATTTCATATTCTGAAAACGTTGTGCAATAGATTCATTATCAACACTATTAAATATATTTGTTTCTACATAAACAATTAAATTATTATTTATCCATTCATCTCCCATCCGATTCTGAAGTTCATTCTTCACAAATTTCATTGCTAAAAATGTTCTCTCTATTGTGGTTATAGAAACTAGAAGAACGGACTATTTGATAATCTGACAGGGATTATTTAAAAATTTATTAATTTTTTCTTTTAAACAAAAAGGAGTTTTTTTTTTTAGTGGGGGCTCGTCCTACACTACATCCGCCTCTAGTTAGGGATGGTAGTGGGTTGGGTCTGGTACGGGTTTGACATCTCCAAACCCGCATCTACAAAAAAATTTTAATTACTAAATTCGCTGTGGGTTATATTTAATATTACTAAATTCGTAGTTTATTTCAAACTACGCGTGCAATGTTCCCGTTATTGTTTAGTATGTCTTTTTTTGTTTGCAATGTAGTTAGGGATGTTAGCGGGCAGGGTTTGGCATGGGTTTGACATTACCAAAAGCAGCATCTGTAAAAAAAAATAATTATCAAATTCATTGTGGGTTTTATTTATTCTTTTTTTTTCTTTTAACAAAGCCCATTAGCTGTGGGTTTGAATGGTACCTAGTAGATATTTAGTGAGTTCCCACTTATAAAATCAGAAAATTTATAAAAATAACCATAAAATTTTTGTTATTTTCACAATTAACTCTCTCAACTTTTTTCTATCAACATTAGCCAAACACACACTTTTCTCCCCAAATTACCCTTCTTTACAAACCAAAAGCAACTTTCTTTCTCCCCTTTCTTCAAACTAAAGGCAGCTTCCCACTCTTGAATCATCAACCAACGATAACGGCAAAATGCAACGATAAAAAGTGAAATCCGATCATAATTTATCCGGATCCAATACTAATCGTCATCACATAGTGGTATGAGTTATTTTCTGAAAGAGTTTGAGTGAACTGCGAATCGTGGTTTCGTGGGTGAATCTGGTGACAGGCTGCCCATCGCACTAAGTTTCATGCGACAGTCAGCCTGTCGCACGAAAAGCCAGATTCATTGTAATTAACTATTAATTTGATAGGGCTCAAATAATTTTTTTTAATAATTTCAGACTTAATGGATTCAGTTGTACTTAAATTGTGTTGTGATGGTTGAATGAAAATTCTTTGCCTAAGTATTTTTGGGCCGAAGCCGTCAACACCGCTTGTTATGTTTTAAATCGGGTGTTGATTAGACCTAATCTTAATAAAACTCCATATGAGCTTTGGAAATATAGAAAACCCAACACTGGTTATTTTAAAGTTTTTGGATGCAAATGTTTTGTTTTGAACACAAAAGATAATCTTGGTAAATTTGATCCAAAATCTGATGTTGGTATTTTTCTTGGTTATTCAAATTCAAGCAAAACTTATAGAGTTTATAAGAAAAGAACTTTAGTTGTGGAAGAATCTATGCATGTTACTTTTGATGAGTCTAACCCCTCCTCTACGGAAAAAGTCATTGTTGATGATAATGCAGAAGAAGAACAACAAGAAGAAGCATCAAATGACAACCAAGAAGACGCACCACATGGAATTCAAGAGAAACATTATGAAGAACCAAATGTAGAGCAAAATGAAAGTACTTCTCAAACACTCTCCAAGAAGTGGAGGTATGTTTCCTCTCACCCTAAGGATGTAATTTTAGGAGATCCCTCACGAGGTGTTACCACTAGATCATCTCTTAGGAACACATGTGAGCATGCTGCATTTGTTTCTCAAATTGAACCAAAATCCTTTACGGATGCGGAAAATGATGAATCTTGGATTATGGCAATGCAAGATGAGTTGAATCAATTTGAGTGAAACAATGTGTGGGAGTTAGTTTCTAATCTAGAACATCAATCCATTATAGGCACTAAATGGGTATTTAGAAATCAAATGGATGAATCCGGTGTGGTTGTAAGAAATAAAGCTAGATTAGTAGCTCAAGGTTACAACCAGGAAGAAGGAATTTATTTAAACGGTTAACCGATAACATCCAGAATTGAAGGTTGTACTCCTCTGGCACTGTTTAACAAAACCGGATAAGACTAAATTGTTTTGCAGGTTACTGGAAACCAACGGCGAACCGTTTATTACAAACGGTTAACCGATAATATCCAGAGAAGTCACTTCATGCAAATCCTTAACCGTTTACTATAAACGGATAACTGATGTTCATCTTGCAGGTCTCTGGAATTTAACGGTGAACGGGTAATCCTAAACGGCAAACCGTTTATTTGAAATTTGGCCCAACGGTGACTTTTGACCAGCATAAACGGTTAACCGTTAATGGTTAATAGTGAACCATTTTCGGGCCGACAGTTTGTAACGGTTAGTTTTTCAGCTCCAAATATAAATAAGCTATATTGATCACAACACGACTATTGAGCTTATATTCGAGAATACAATCTTCATAGAGCTTAGAACACATTCTTGTTTCATCTATTGGGGATCATTGTGTAATCTTATATATTGTGAGAGGCAAAACAAATTTGAAATCTTTTGTTTTGAGTAATTGTAAGTGTTGGGATACACTTGGATTAAAGAGATTATGATAATCTCTTGTTGTAAAGGTTATTGACACCTTGGAAGTCAAGTGTAAGCATTTGAAGCATTGAAGGCTTGCTTAGTGAAATCCTCAAGCCCGGAAAGCTTTGAGGCGTGGATGTAGGCGAGGTTGGCCAAACCACGTAAAAATCTTCGCGTTTGAATCTCTCTTCCCTTATCTTTTTATATTGTGAGTGATTTAATTGTTATTGTTTTAAATTCGTTTTAGATTTGTATGATATTTTGTTTTAGAATTGAATAATTTTTAGAATCCCAATTCACCCCCCCTCTTGGGTTGCATAACTAGAATTTCATTTGGTATCAAAGCCTTGTTCTCTTATTAGGACTTAATCGTCTAGAGTAAAAGATCCATGGCAACCCTAAATGACTCAACCTTTAGAGACGGGCAATCCACAACTAGACCACCGTTCTTTGACGGTAATGACTATGCATATTGGAAAACTAGAATGAGAATCTATTTGCAAGCTTTAGATTATGAAATTTGGGAAGTTGTATGTGATAGTCTGTTTTTACCCCTAACTAAAAATGAATTCGAGGAAGATATTCCAAAACCTTCAAGGGAATGGAATGAATTGGAAAAGAGAAAAGCTTCTCTAAATTCCAAAGCTATGAATGCTTTATTTTGTGCTCTTGGTAGTACTCATCTGAAGGGGCTATATCGTGGAAGCATGTTCGTGGCAACATGTCTTGATGGTAACAATTAATGGTATCCGTTAGCCATTGGGATCATGGATTCAGAAAATAATGATGGTTGGGAATGGTTTATGATGAAGTTACACGGAGTGATTGCCGATAGACCTGAGTTGGTAATTACCTCCGATCGATGCACTGCCATAAGGAGAGCCATTCTTAAAGTATTTCACAATGCAACTCATGGCGTTTGTTTTTACCACGTCAAAGGTAACATTAAGTCACAGTTTAGAATGTCCAAAGCTCTTTGGGATAAATTTGAGCCTGCCTTTATTAATGCAGCAAAAGCATATGGCCATGAGGAATTTAAGAGACAACTTGAAGGGTTGTGGATGATTTACTCAGGTGCGGCTAATTACCTAGAAAATAATGTCGGTATGTATCATTGGGCAATGTCTCAGTTTGAAGGTAGGAGGTACAGCATATTTACCACCAACATCGCGGAGAGTGTTAATTCTTTCATGAGGGAACCTCAAAAATTTCATGTTACTCATCTTGTTGATCACTTTAGGAAAACATTGCAGCAATGGTTTTATGATAGAAAAATTGTGGCTGAATCAATGAGTACTCGGCTAACAACATGGGCAGATGAAATATCACTGAGAGAAGAACTATAGCTGAAAGAATGATAGTTCGGCCGGTGTCTCCGCATCGATTTCAAGTTATAGGTGGTGGGCTTAAGGAAGATTTGGTTGACTTGTAAAAGAAAACTTGCTCCTGCAGAGTGTTTCAGCTTGATCAGCTTGTATGTGCTCATGCAATTGCGGCGTGTCTAACACACCAGGTGGATTTTATTAACCTTTGCTCGGACTTTCACACTACAGAATCGTTGGCGATGGCTTATGCACAACCAGTGGAGCCAGTTGGTGATGTGGCTGATTGGGAAGTTTCAGATGAAATTCAGGAGATGCAAGTATACCCACCAGTTGAGGTACTACCACCTGGCCGTCGTAATGAGCTCAGAATACCCTCGGTTGGCAAGGACGTTAACCAGCGGACTGTAAGATGCGGGCGGTGTCATGAATTGGGCCATAATCGTAAGCGGTGTAAGAATCTCATTACGTCGACTCGAAGTTAGTTGTATTGTTTCAATGATTCGTTGGTTAAAATTGTTATTTTTTTTGTGTATTGTACACTTATATGTCATGAAATTTTATTTTATTTTATTTTAAATATTAAAATGTGAGCATTAAAATGTTATAAACTTAAGTGTGCAAATTAAAATAAAAATTCAAGTTTCAACATTCAAATTACTACAACGGTTTACAATACAATATCGTCATTAAATATGTCAACCGCAATCTTCTTTCTAAAGTACTCGACATGACTAGCGTTCGTCATTAAATAAGCCCGAACATTAAATACATCAATACAAAAACACTGTAATCGCCAGTTCTGGGCTCTTGTTGTGGCGTGCTCTTAACTGCGATAATTTTCCAGGGGTCGGCACTCCGCAACTTAGGTCGGATGTTGTAGAAGCCAACATATTCCAACCATCAAGGGAAGATAACTTCAAGTGGCTTGAATTTCAACTTGTACCTTTTGTCGTCGCGAAATGTGAGTAATGAGTCATAAATCCAGACTTTGTTTTTCCGAAAGTCAACTTGTGCTAGTACCCAATGCGCGCCGTCCAAGTTAACAGGGATGAGTAACTGTATATAAAAATTGAAAAACATGTTCGTTATATATGAAATTGAAATACAACTAAGAAAAAACGACAACTTGGACATTTTCATTATGGAGTATATGAAATGCAATAAAATACATACCATATCGACATCCGTCAGAGTTGTCTGTTTGCTCCTGGTGGTCATCAACAGCCACCTCATCCTTAGAAGTATCATGATACTGCTCTGGTGTTGGGTTTGATATGTCGTCTGATTGCCTTGTAACCGACGGCATCGCATTCATTGAGGGTTGGTGCTGTATAAAGTATCATTTAAAATTAGTAAATGAAAAGTCAAAAATTTCGATTAAAAAATTGATAGTACTTAGAGTATACCGACCTTATGAACCCAGTCTGGAATGCTTAGCATGTAATCCTTCACAGTGAGCCAATATTTTCTGCTACTCTCCTTTGAATTTGGCTCAAGGGTTTGTAAAACATCCCTCTGCCATAAATTCAATTGAAAATTTTAAGTAAGTATACATAACTTAAATTTAGTAAAGTTAAAAAAATAACTAATACATATTACTTACAAGACGAGATTCGTCGTTAAAAAACAAATAAACCTCGGCAAAGTTGATTCTCGAAGACGCCATGGGCTTCCATTGCACGATGCGGGGAATCTTCTTCTTCGTTTTCACGACCCATGTTGATGGCAAACCTCCGATCGCTTCGTAAATCCAAGCCTACAACAACCAAAGTGAATAACGTATTAAAATAACTATCAAATATTTAATACTATAAAACTTATTAATAAACAAAAGAAAACACACTTGAACCCCGGACGTAAAGCCGTAAAGATTGTATTTTTCAATGTTATGATCTGGATTTTTCAACCGAGTCATCTTAAATGTCTCGTCTTTCTCGAACAGTGCATTGTCAAGACTCTCGTAAATCATTTCCCACGACAAAAGACCCCATGGACGCTTTCGGAAGTACTCTATATCATCAACTTCGTTAAGCCAATCGAAATTGATTTGAAAGTGATTTTTTCTTGCATTTAGTACTATGTCCGCAAAATAAAAGAGCGCAATCTTTAATGCGTCCATATCGTCCATTTCCTCGAATTTCAACTTCTGAAATAATGCATCGAATTCGTTAACATTGATCTTATGATGCACACCACCAAAATACGTATTTCGTAGCCTATTCACCATTTCATTATTTTTTAGTTTGGTATCAACACCATATGAAAGTCCAGTAACCAGGCACCATTCTACAATTGACAAGCGAATCAAATGTTTACCAATTTGAAACCATAACTGATCCTCACGGCTATCTTCTTCATGGGCCACATGCCTCAGTAAAAGATTGTGCAAAATTACCCCACTAAATGGAAAACTTCGACACTCCAAAAAATGCCCAAATATATCATTTTTGAACAAATTCAACTGCCACTTTGTTAATTTTTCCTCGATGGCTTTTACGACCGAAGATAACTTACACATGCTCGAAATTCGACCAGGAAAGTGATCGGCATAACGAAAATACATCTTGCCTACTTCGATATCCGGTGATTCTGATGTATCTGTAATATTTATAACATTATTACATTGCAGTTACAACAAAAAAAATTGACTTGAAAAAAAAAAGCATTGTAATTGCCTGTCGCACCAATTTTTTGGTGCGACAGCAGCAGTGCTATCGCACCAAATTGGTACGACATGCGATTTGGTGCGACAGCGGGGTGCGCACGCGCTCCCCCCCCCCCCCCCCCCCCAAAATAAATCCCCAAATCATTTCCCAAAACCAATACTCCCAAATCAACATACTCCCAAAACAACAACCACCACAAACACCACCACCACCATTATTCTCAAACTACAACCATTATTATTCTAAAATTTCATTTTAAATTAATGAAAATAAGTAAAATTGCTAACCTAGGTTTTGTTGAAGGTTGTAGATGGTAGATCGGACGCCGATGAGGGATGGAGCCACCGCCAACGAGGGCTGATGTTGCCGCTGATGATGGGAGTTTGTTCGGTTTGGGAGAGATGAGTGAAAGGGAGTGTTGGGGGAGAGATGAGGGAGAGGGGTATTTTGGTCTCAAAGGTTTTTTTTATGGCTAATGTTGATAGAAATTTGTTTGGGGGGTTAAGATGGAAAAAACCAAAAATTTTATGGTTATTGGTGTAAATTTCCCTATAAAATCACACTTGCAATAAAGCCTAAAAATTTAAACTACGTAATTTAAATTATAAATTTATAATCATAGCCTAAAAAAACCACATAAAATACTTAATTTTAGATTTCATCAATATAAATGAGAAATGAAAGTTTTAACATTAAAATAAATACACAAAATATATCAATTTAACACAAATTCTCAAATTTAATTACCAAATACATAAGTCTATTGCAACTCAAAGTGCTTTCAATTGAAAAAAAAAAAGAGAAAGGGAAAAAAAGCAAAGAACTAAAAATCAAAGTAGCACCCATGACCCATTTCACAGTCTCATTCAATACCACTAACACCCATCCAACACGAATTTTCTAAACAAAGTATAAAGTACAAAATTACAATAAGCATATTATACTCCATGCTTTAAGTTAAAGACCCTTATATATTTTTATGAGTAAATTTTTAATGAAATTTTATGATCAAAATTAAAAATACAAACATTCAAATAATAATGTCGGACACTTGCACAACTATTTAATAGATTTTTTCTCTATAAAAACTGACGTGCAACTTGCAATAGGTTTAAGTTTATAATATCAAACCTGATTACAACTAGCAAAAATTATCCATTGCGGCCAAGACTTTGGATTTGCGATAATTTGTCCACCCTAAGTGTAGTTAGTATTGTACATCATGTGTTTCCAATTGGCTCTTATAAAAAGCCTAGAAGTTGTTTGAATAACGGGGGAGACATATCTCCCAAAGATATTCTCTTTTTCAAATTTTCTTTCTCTATTATTGTAATTTCAAATCCTTATAAATTGCGTATTGGAGACATGAACAAAATGTTTTGACATAGTGGACTTTTGGCTTGTCTGGAGAAACTTAGGATAAATTTTTATGCACTAAGGCTCTATTTACTATTGAAGTTTTGGAACTTTTAAGCCACACTAGAAATTTGTATTGTTTTGATAGAGTTGTACTCTTGGATATGTGATTAGTATTAATCAGGCGTTATGTTTACAACAGTTAAGGATATACTGAATCAAAATCCACTTCTAAGGGCTTGATTGAGTGATTTTTAAATATGTTTTTAATTTGCTAGCCACTCAAGTTCAAATATTGGAACCACAGAGCTTTATAGCCAAGTGAGAGAACTTGTGCCCTAAAAATTGAGGTGTGCATATCAAGTTTTACTACCAATGAAAGTTGGTGTAAAGCTTTAATTTCCCTCCTATTGATGGATACGGGTAATTAGGAGTTTACATCCCCTCCTATTAATAGACAGGGGTTATTAGGATTATTAAAAAAAGTTCAAATATTGAAAATATAGGTATGGGTTATAAAATTCATAATATAAAGACACAAAATCAAGATAAAGATTTAAAAATTTAGAACCATGAAAGCGTGACTTGTAAGTTTCAAAGAAGCATGTGCAAATATATGCATTATCGATGCCCAATTAAGGGTGGGCATTAAGATCGGGTTAACTCGAACCGAACCGAACCTAAAATTTATTTTGGATTCAATTTGGTTATGGTTGAAGCTTTCAACTGAGTTCAAAACTTAAAAATGATTGGGTTTTATTTCTGTTCGAATTTAACCCCAAAAGACTAATCAACCCAATCAAGTTAAGTAAGCAAATTAAGAAAAAAAATCCCAGAAAATTAAATCTAACCCTAACTAAAATATTCGACCGCGGCCTCCTCCTCGTTTTCTTTTCTTCTTCTTCCTCCTCTTGCTCACCCGTCACCCCTAATGCCCATCCATGGAAATCCAACAGCTCCAAACGCGTTTCAGCCGCTCGGACGTGTGGGGAATTTTCCTTCTCATAGGATTATTCGTTTCCTCGGCTTGCATCCCAGCAGGATATTCAGGCCGGGCAATTTTTCGGGCCTAGCCCACCTATAAGTTTTACTAAAGCCCAATCATAAGTTCATAATGTTTAGCGGTTACTACTGCTATACTTTTTTTTAAACCAATTTTAACATTTATTGAAATAGGCTAACTGATTTTTTGGAAAACAAAATTAAATAAAAATACAAGCTCATGAATACCTTTTCCGATGTGGGAATCTACCTACACCTTTGACTTATTCACTTGCTTTTGTTTGCATTGCCTTAATGGATAAAAGTTTGTACAACATCGTCTGTTTGGTTAAAGCCGAGCATGAGTGAAGAAAAATTAGAAATAAATAATTTCTCATTAATTTGAAACAAGTATTAATAAATTGTATGAGAAAACACACCAGGATATGTCTTTTCTTAAATGAAATAAAATGTATTAATTAGTCAATTTAAATGGTACGACGTTTTGAAATGATAAAAGCTATCTCGAGTTTAAATCGCACTCATATTTGATTTGAGGTTGGGAATTGATTGACGCAATATTTAATAAAGAATTTAAAGAACAATTAAAAATAAAAAGAAAATAAAAAGTGCTTTCTTTTTTACGATGGTAATTTGTTTAGATGATGAAAATTCTTAGAGTGGTATAATAAGTATTTTCGAGAATCACAATACTTCATTGAGAAAATGAAAAACTAACACAAAAAATAATGATGTATCTCAATTAATAGGACAGTTTTGTATTTTTTGTTTATTCAAGAATCACAATACTTCATTTAAACTTGTTCTTTCACTTATAATATATTAATATTGAACAATGTAGGAGACATTCCTTTCCAATTATGCCCATATATTAATTAAAAACCACCAAAAAGTTCAGGGATACTAAAGTAATTTAAGTCAACAATTTCTGTGCTTGAAATTATCAGATCAAACTCGCTACAGAATAAACTGAGAAATCAAAATCACATTCTCCAATTCCACGATTTCAATTCATCTTCATTTCTTCAACTGAAGAATTGGTTATATCTCGTTTTGTTTTATTTTATTTTATATTATATTATTTATATAAAGGTAAATATAAAATACAAATGACGAGGAGACTCGAAAAGTAAAATCAAAAGAAGAGCACGAGTTTTATTGAAAATTTCTCTTTTTCATCATTTTGCCGGAGTGAATGTATCTACAAATAAACGAAAGCAACACATTTGTTTGTATTATCTTTTTTATTGTATTTTTAATAATAAGTCATTTTCAATGAACTTATATAAATTTTTATGTAAAAATATGTGTTAGTTAGTTTATTCAAATGGCAAGACCTCTTGGGATAGAGCTTGTAATTTAGGTGGCGTTTATATTTTGGATTGGATTGGAAATCCTGAGAAGTGAGAATCCTAGGATTGGCAATGTGAAGTGGGAGTGAGACTAAGTTATTTACTTACATTGGAATGGAAGTATGAAATGGAGATTATAATTCAATTTATGTGTTTACTTTGTCTTGAATTGGGAGTAAATAGTTTCAAATTATAATTTTACCCTTATTTAAAGAATTGTAGTTTTTAATTACAAAGTTAGAAAATATATTTGAGGAATAAAATATTTATTTTATTATATTTGTAAATTTATAATAATTATTTATATTCTTAATTATGTACATCAAATTTTTTTATTAATTCTAATTTTAATTATGTAAATTAAAAATTATTGATAAGGGCATCATAAATGAAGCATTTTTACTATTAACATAGTAAAAAATTAATATTTTCTTAGAATAAATTATTTATTATTATTAATTATTAATATTAAATAAACATAAGACTATTATTTTTAAATAAATATAATAATATTATATTTTCAAATAAAAATAGTATGTAGTAATATTATTAATTTTCTATTAAATATAATTATATTAAATTAAACAAAAACGAGGGTAAAAAAGGAAGAGGTGGGAGTGGAATCACACTCCCACCTCCTCCCAAGGGAATCCCACTTCCACTCCTCACTCCAAAAATGGGTGAGATCCACGGAGTGGGATTTCCAATCCTCCTTATAAATATGTAAGTAAACACGGAAGTGAGAGGAATTCACACTCCTCACTCTCACTCCAGAAAATAAACACAACATAGTAGTTTATCAATTGTTTAAATTGACATTGTTAGAGCCAGATTATTGTATTTGGTTAAAAAGGCTCCCGCTTAGTTTACAACTTTATTATCCTATGATGTTTATTAATAAATAACAATTTTACTGAAAAAAAAAAACCTCTTGAAATGATACAAAAGATTTGAGATGTAAATCTCACTCGAATTTAGCTCGAGGTTGGCATTGTTAGCATAATATTTCAAAATAATTTTTTTAAATAAAAATTAAAAAGATTTTTTTTTAGGTTCACACTAGTTAGTTTTAACTCATAATGAGATTTAAACAAAAGCGGAATAATAAATCTTGATATTCTGACTCATAGATAACATCTACATAAAATAATAAAATTTATTTTGTCAAAAATAAGAGGTTTGAAGTTTGAATTTTGCTCACATAGGTAGTAAGAGAATTAAATTATTGTTAGATTAAATTAATTAAAAAACTTATCTGATATCCCAAACAGCATATCAACAAAATTGAAAAGCAAAACGATTGAGAGAACGAAAAACTAACACAAGAAAATGCCGATAATTAATTGCTTCAGCGTGCACCAACTTAATTATGCTTATTAAAACATGGTTTATTCCACTTTCATTGACAATCATTTTGACACCGGTCAAATTTAAAAGTTGAAATAATGGGGGCGCTATTTCTTTCCATTTATGCCCATTAAATAACTGAGATACCGCCGAAAAAGTGCAGGGATATTATAGTAATTTCAATTAACAGTTTTCGTGCTTCAAATCATCAAATCAAACTCACACTTCACAGCAACAGAGAAATCAAAATCACAGTTTCCGGTTCTACGCTTTAAATTCATCTTCACTTCTTCAACTGAAGAAGCGGTCGTCTCTCATTTTTAATTTGTTATATAAAGATATATATATAAATATAAATGGCGAGGAGACCGGACGAGGAATACGATTACTTGTTCAAAGTGGTATTAATCGGCGATTCGGGAGTCGGCAAGTCGAATTTACTCTCGCGATTTACTCGTAACGAGTTCTGTTTGGAGTCCAAATCCACTATTGGCGTCGAATTCGCTACACGCACTCTTCAAGTAACTGACTTTTCCTCTTTCACTTCGCTTCATTTTTACTAGTTAATTAATTAATTAACTAAGATCCAGTTTATCTAATTGATTTTACTTGATTTTTTAAATATAGTTCTAGATTAGGTTAATTTAGATTCATGTGAAATTGAAGTGATTTAGTTTCGATCTGTTCTCGTCCTATGTTTATTTGTATTTACTATTACTTTTTTTGGTTTAAATTTTCGCTTTTTAGTGTTTGCTGAATAAAATTCTGAGCTTTATTTGAGTATGATGATTGATTTGTGATTTTAATTTGTGATTTTAATTTGTGACTTTTTTTTTGGAATTTAAATTTGAATGATTTTTAAGTTGAATCTGAATGTTTTGCGCTTTGATTTAATTGAGTGATTTAGGAGCGCCAAATGGTGATAGCTATATATTGGGGTGAAATTTATGGGCCGGCAGATTTTGTCATTGGATTGGATAATTAGATGGTGTTTACTTGGATATGCAAGTAGGGAGACTGTTCTCTATATGTCAAAGTTAGTGATGCAAGTTGAAACCAATCTGTTCGAGCTTGGGATTTCATGTCTTGAATCAAGGCTGTGACTTTGGGTTGGTTGAAAGTATTATAGCTTTAGCTATTCCTGAAGTGTTCTGTTTACACTCACCGTGATGAGACCGAGTGCTGTTCAGTAAAATGAAAGGAAGTTAGAAAATATTTACTTAGCATTTCGCGTTACTAATGTTGAACTAATATAACCTAGCCCCTGTCCTAGTGAATTTATGTTAAAAAGCTATGCACGCGTTAAGTTAGTACAAGAGTCTGCTGAAGCGTATGTCAGCTCTGTGTTTGGAGCTAAGTATTCTTCATTCCACATTTTGGGTTTTGGTTGACCTCCACCATGACTCAACCCACTTGAGTTAAAAGCCCTAGAGTTACATTCTACCCATGATATTTGAGTTTATCGGGTCACCATATTTTAATGCTTCTCCGGAAAACAAATATATATGTTAAATCAGGTAGGAAAAATAAAAAGTTAATCATTGAGTTGTAATGGTGCAACTAATTTTTTGAAACATTTTAAGATCTTTAACCATTATGTTACTATCCCGTGGTTATTTAAGTTACAAGAGATAGTAAAAAACAACATCATATTTTAATTACTTATACTAATCCTACAAGTGCTGATGGTGTAAAGTTGCTGCTGCTTGCACTGAATCAGTGGTCATGGGCCAGCCAAGGTTAGGTGAGGCCAACTCATTAGCTTTTGAAACTTAAAGAAGTCTTAGGCTTGGAAAAGATAGGGCACTGGTTACAAACATTTTTTGAGTTTTGGATTGAAGGAACAAAATTGTTGATGTCTAGCTCACAATATTTGAAGTCACTCTGTGCTTCATCATGTAAAATGGATTGAATTGCTGTAAGATCAGGTCAAATTAAAATGTTTAAACTCATTTATAAGACTTGTGGAAACAAGATAAAAAAAGTTTCTAGCAACTCAAGAGTCATTAAAAAGTTGAAGGTTTGTCCTAAAGCAGCTTTTTGTTTTATGTTTAAGGAAAACTCTCTTATTTTCAGGTTGAAGGAAGGACAATAAAAGCTCAGATATGGGACACTGCAGGTCAGGAGCGATACAGAGCAATAACCAGTGCCTATTATAGAGGTGCACTCGGAGCTCTTTTAGTTTATGACGTGACGAAACCAACAACATTTGAAAATGTGAGCCGATGGCTGAAGGAACTGAGGGACCACGCAGACTCCAACATTGTGATCATGATGATTGGCAATAAGACTGATCTGAAACACCTCCGAGCTGTTGCCACAGAGGATGCCCAAAGCTATGCTGAGAGAGAAGGGCTTTCCTTCATTGAAACCTCAGCTCTTGAAGCAATAAATGTCGAGAAGGCTTTCCAGACAATTCTCTCAGAGATATACCGGATAATCAGCAAGAAGTCCCTCTCTTCAGGGGAGCCAGCTCCTTCAAACATCAAAGAAGGACAGACTATTGTAGTAGGAGGGGCATCAGAGGCCAACACAAAGAAACCTTGTTGCTCTTCATCCTAAAGATGGGTCTGTCTTCTTTGTTTCTCTCAATTTCTTCCCATTTTGTCGTGTCAGGCTTCCAAGTTAATCTTTCATTCTCTCAATGGTTTATTGTTTAAGCTTCTATTTATTTGTTGTTAACAATGTCAAATTTGAATTATTCTCCTCATTTGTTGTTGTGATATGAGAATTACTTTTGTTATGGCAGTGTGCATTAGCCATGTTACAGCTTACTCCTGTTTTTAGTGTATATTTTCTTTAGTTGGATTCATATCATAAGGCAATGAAATTGGCTTTCACATTTTTGGCGGCCTTAATTCATAATATATCTATTTTTTTAAATAATTTTTAGAAAAGGGCATCTTCCTTGCTTGTTTGTGGCAACTTTTTAGAAATAATGTTCTTGAAACAAAATTAAAGCGTTGAATTATTCAATTTCAATGAATAGTACTTATGTTTGAGGTCAAGTCATGGGATGCAATGATAAGATTCAGTCCTTACGGAGCTTACTAAAGTTTATGCCCTCAGTAGAGAAAGAAAAAACTACGATATAAGATAGAGAATTGTTCATTTATGAGGATTTTGTTAGGCCGGAAATGGAATCTAAGTTAGTCTCGAGCCATCAAGTGCTTTAGATAGAAAATATTTCGTACAATTATTTTTCAAGATATATTCAATCAAAGTTTGACTCCAATATCTCTCATTTTTTGTATCTTAAAGGGTGTTTGTGTAGAGAAAAATTTGTGCGGTAAGACTGATCAATTAAATCAGAAACCTGAGTGTTACTAGTTTTTATTTTAAAGTAATTACTCTGCCACATTAAAAGAGAGTGGGTTGCACTCTGCGATGCACATGATCTACATAAATGGCTACTTATAATTGGTTAGTTGCACTACTGACTACCTTGACATGTTGATCAAGTAGTGAGGCCGACCCACATAAATTTCTCTCAGTCGCATGATGAAGCTGTATTTCCTTTGATGTACAAATGTTCTTTTTTTCTTTTCTTTTTCAATTTATAGGTGTATTTGACCCACATAAATTTCTTTGTATGTATGTATGTATATGTGTTCAGAATTTTAGACTTTAATACTATTATAACATATGGTTTAATAATTTTTTGAGATTTTAACAAATTTCGGTTCTTGAATCGAAACATTTATGCATGTGAATTTCAGCTTGTATCAAAAAAGAAATTATATAAGTAAAGAGGCGTCGATAGACTTTACTTTTCAAAAGATACATTTTTTAAATTGAAAAAAATTAAACAACAGCAGCTTAAGAAAGATAACAAAAACTATGAAGAAGCAGTGGTGTTGTTGCTAATTTTTTTTTTTTGAAAGAAAAATTATTATCATTATAAATGCGGCATCAAGTATCCATCCAACAAACAACAAACAAAAGAGAATAAATAGGCAAAAGTTATATGATCTTTCTCTAAAATCTAAAACCTATCAAGACATCGAATTTAAAACCCATTTTGATCCTTGCAAACATAAATATGTATAAACATTTTTCAGAATCACAAAGAAAAGAATAATCAGCCACCATCAAGGCCAGCATTCTGTTGCTGAATCTCGGAACTTTGCAAAGATGCATTGTTTGGCCCCGGGTTCGTAATTTCCAGCACTCTCCCCATAATTACTTGCAGTAATAGATACTTGAGCTCTACTAGCATCATTATTATGAGGTGCTGTTGTTGTTGGGCCAGCTGCTGCTGCTGCTGTCGTTGCAAGAACCCAATGCAGCCTGCTGCCGCTGCAGAAACCCAATGATGGCATGCTGCTGCTGTTGCTGTTGTAGAAATCCAATCGCAAATTGTTGTTGTAACTGTTGTAAAATCCCAATCATGGCCTGCTGTTGCTGTTGTGAAAATCTCAACACTGCCTGCTGCTGTAGCTGTTGTAATGACCCAATCACTGTTTGCTGCTGTTGCTGAATTTGCTGTTGTAGCTGTTGTAAAAATCCCATCACCGCCTGCAGCTGCTGTTGTGCCTGCTTCTGTAGCAGTTGTAATGACCTCACGGCTTGCTGCTGTTGCTGGACTCGCTGTTCTAAAAATCCCATCGATGACTGCTGCTGCTGGGTCTGGCTTTGCTGCTGATGTTGCTGTTGCAAGAACTTCATCACGGTATGCTGTTGCAATGCTAAACAGTGGACCCTGACATAAATAGCAAGGGACTCGTTCAGTTGTTGATCCTCCCAACTTTGCACAGACGTGTTGCTCGGCACAGTACTCTGCAAACGATAAAGATGCGGTTGTACTGGATCCATTCTTGCTGGTGTTGCTCTTCTAAAGTCTGGAACACGGCCAGTGTTTTCCGTTCAAAAGCCTGAATCGAGGAGAGAAGAAAGCGTTGTTGCAGTTTTAAAAAGTTTAGTCTAGCATTAGGACCACCAGCAACATAAACATCGGTCTCTTCGTATTCTTCAAAAAAATCTTCAAAACACAAACTCTTTCCGGAGGCACTAAGGCTCTAATCGCATTTACTATTTGATCCACGCCAAACACCCTACAAATTTTAAAGACTTCTTCTGTATCAGTAGCATCCCCGCCCAAACAATTCTCCAACCCATTATGTTTAAACACCTTAATCACATTCTCTTTTTCTGCATCACCACCAGCGATCTCATTCTCATAGCCCTTCTCCCCTGACAATGAACGCGTAGACATATCGCTAGCTATTTTTTTTAGGTAAATAACAAAAAAAAAATCGAAGAGATTGATTTATTGGGTTTTTTGAATTTGAAGAAGTGACCACAAACTCTGTATAAATAATAACAAGATCCCGACGACGCAGCAGCAGGGGCAGGGGCGCACTGGCGAATGGCGCGGGCCAGTGTTGTTGCTAAATTATTAGTGATGGGTTTTACACTTACGTCAAGTCTTTAGTGGAAAAAACGCGTGATTCGTGGGAGACGAGAGAAAATATACACTACCTTTTGTGGAGCCTCCGGCCTTCACAAACTAATTAGCTTATCATTCCTTTTTCTCATTCTGCTTTTCAAAATTCATTCTGTTTCTTTCATCCGAAATTAATTAGCTTATTATTCCTTTTCTGATTTTGCACGCCGAGGGCAGATCCATGTTGTGTTAGACACGTTATCAAAAACGTGTATAATATGGCCATCTAATTTATTTTAATTATTAGTTTTCTAATTTAAATTGATATTTATCTTTATTTAGTTTAATTTTTAAAACGTTGTTTGGTTTACAATTTGAATAAAGATAAAACACCTCTTCCTAATATCTCTCATACACGGGTGGTTTACTAAAATCAAGGGGATAACGGCTCATAACTTCCTCTTTTATTTAAACATGTCATCTTGATGGGAGATGATTTACGGTCACGTTTTTTCAAGAAAAATATTGAGGGTCCCTGGTCTAACAACAGAGCCTGTGTATACCATCTACTTTCAAGAATTAAGTGTTGGATAGACTAGAAAATTCTGAGTACAAAGCATCGCTTGGTTTCGTTGATTTTGTTTGCACTCCAGTAGAAACTTTTGTGTACAATTGAATCTGAAAACTATGGCAGGAGGTACGTTTTTTCTAACTTGCGCATGATGAATTTAGTCTTTTAGTTGGTATCAGAGACATGCTTCTTGTCTAGTTATCGATTCTTATATGTTAGAATCTGAATAATTTAAACCATGATTGATTATTATATAAATAATTGTTTCGCATGCGTGATGTAACATATGCAATAATGGTTATTTGAGACTTGTCTGCAGAATTGATACAAGTGTAATTAATTATTTCGTTTGACTCTAGCACGTTATTGTATAAATTCAATTAATGCAATAGTCTACATTCCGCTTTTGGTTAATGATGATGGTGACATGTTGGTTGTCTAACATATGTAGATTTACTAAATTAAGTTTTAGTGATATTATAATATGTAAATAAATGCATGCATGATTGAATATAATATATTTGTTGTATTCTTGGATTGCATTAATAATGATAAAGGACACCTGTATTTGTTATTACGATTGGAAACCTGATGCATGACAAATGTCATATTTCCATGCTATTGGTTCTGTGAAGAATTGTTGGGTGTCTTAAAATTATATTCGGTAACCTTGGCATGTACTTTGATGATATAAATCCATGGAAAGTGATAATACTAGTTTCTGTTTTGTGAAATTATCACCTCTGTCAGTTCTGGATTATAAGGAATTTATTATATGTTATTCACATGCCTAAATTATTTACCGTGTGCATGTTGTTTGCATATTGGAATAAATTTGATGTCATTTATAAAGTTGTTACAATTTATTAATTGAGAGATAGCCACAGCACTCTAAATTAAGAAAATTTAGTCATATAAATTCTTAATGACATCAGATGGTAAAATGAAACATAATAATTAACCCCACAGGGAAATTATTATTATTTGTGTTTCAATTAGAATGAGATAGTGACTTATTATTTTAATTATAATAGCTGCCCACAGGCCTATTTATCAAGATAATAAATAATATGCTAGTCTCATTATATGGATATAAATATGTTGCATGTTATAATTTGCCCACAGGATAGTTATAATGATGCTTTGATTTATTTAAATTATTGGAAATTATTTACATGTGTAAATTTTTCTTATAATTTATGCTTCAATATGTTTTGTAAGCTTGTACTTTGATTTGTTTTTGTAGCTATTCAATCTTTGTCTGTTCCAAACAGTGATACTTCTCGAATCCCTTTTTTGAGTGGTGACAATTTTAATGAATGGAAGGAGAAAATTCTCCTAACGTTAGGGTGTAATGACCTTGACTTAGCATTTCGAGTGGATGAGCCACCAGTGCCTACGGAATTAAGTACTCCACAAGAGAAAGCATCATATGAACGATGGGAGCGATCCAATCGATTGAGCATGATGCTTATTAAGGCTCATGTTGGGAAAAGCATTCGTGGCTCTATTCCAGATTGTGATAAGGTGAAAGATTATCTCAATGCCATAGAGCAACAATTTGAGACATCTGACAAGGCTATGGCAAGCACCTTAATGAGTAAATTGTCATCCATTTGGCACCAAAGGAGTGCGTGAGCACATTATGGAAATGAGGGATATTGCTGCTTGACTCAAGTCACTAGAAATTGAGATTTCTGAGTCTTTTCTTGTTCACTTTATTCTCAACTCACTACCTCAAGATTATGGACCTTTTAAGATTTCTTATAACACACATAAGGAAAAGTGGTCAATTAATGAACTCTTGACCTTATGTGTGCAAGAGGAAGGGAGGTTGAATCAAGAGATAATGGAAAGTGCCCATACAGTGACTGCTGGAAAGAAATTTGATAAGAAGGGGAAAGGAAAAGGCAAAGCGCCTTTTAATCAGGTTTATAAGAACGCTATCAAGTGTTTTTTCTGCAAGAAGAAAGGACACATGAAGAAAGCTTGCCCCAAATATATGAAATGGCTTGAAAAGAAAGGTAATCTTATCTCTCTTGTGTGTTACGAATCTAATATGGTTCATGTTTCTCATAACACTTGGTGGATTGACTCTGGTTCTACAATCCATATCTCCAATACCATGCAGAGCTTCCTAAACCACAGGAAACCGATGGAAAGTGAACGAGCCATCTATTCAGGAAACAAGATGCCTTCACATGTTGAAGCTGTCGGGACCTACAAACTTGTTCTTAATTCTGGCTTTGTTCTACACCTTGATAAAACCTTTTACATTCCATCATTTTCTAGAAACCTTGTTTCAGTTTCAAGACTTTTACCATTTGGTTTTGGTTTTAATTTTCTTGGGACAATTTTTCACTTGTTAAAAGATTCTGTTATTGTTGGTGATGGAATCTTAGATGATGGTATGTTTAAACTTCATTTAAACCCCACTTTTGATTTTAACCTTATGACTATGCATGGTAATATTGGTGTTAAGAGAAGTGCCTTAAATGAGCAATCCTCCATGTTATGGCACAGGAGATTAGGTCATATCTCCATTGAAAGAATTAAGAGGTTAGTAAATAATGGAGCACTTGAGGCTCTTGACTTTACTAATTTTGGTACTTGTGTGGACTGCATTAAGGGAAAGCAGACCAATAAGACCAAGAAAGGTGCAAGGAGGAGTTCAGATATTTTAGAAATCGTACACACTGACATTTGTGGCCCATTTTCAGAAGTGTGCTTAAATGGTCAGAGATATTTCATCTCCTTTATTGATGATTATTCACGATACATGTATCTCTACTTGCTTTATGATAAGGGTGAATCATTGGATGCTTTCAAAGTTTATAAAGCAGAAGTAGAGAAACAATTAGGGAAACCAATCAAAATCGTGAGATCAGATAGAGGTGGAGAATATTATGGTCGATACACGGGATCAGGGCAAAAACCAGGTCCTTTTGCTAGGTTTCTTGAAGAAAATGGTATTGTTACTCAATATACAATGCCAGGCTCACCATATCAGAATGGCGTAGCTGAAAGACGAAACCGAACGTTAATGGACATGGTTCGGAGTATGATTAGCAACTCCAATCTCCCATTATCTTTATGGAGTGAAGCCTTAAAAACTGTTGTATATGTATTAAATAGGGTTCCAACTAAGGCTGTTCCTAAAACTCCTTTTGAGTTATGGAAAGGTTGGAAGCCTAGTTTAAGACATATACGAGAATGGGGTTGTCCCGCTGAAGTTAAGGTGTACAATCCACAAGAGAAAAAGTTAGACCCAAGGACAGTCAGTGGGTTTTTCATTGGCTATGCAGAAAGGTCTAAGGGATATAGATTTTATTGTCCATCCCATGCTTTTAAAATTGTAGAAGCCAAGAATGCTAGGTTTATAGAGAATGATGGGATTCATGGGAGTAGTCAACCTCGAAACATAGTTTTTGAGGAAGATCAAAGTTCAAAAACTACTCCTGATACTTCAGATCATTTGGTTGTAGTTCAACAATTTCCACAACCAGCCACTGGAGAGCCTCATCATGAAGAGAATGTTCCTGAAGATCTAGCTATTCAGCAGCCTCCTCAAGAGAATGTTGATATAGCATTAAGGAGATCCACAAGGACAAAGAAACCAGCAATTCCTTCTGATTATGTGGTGTATCTACAAGAATCTGATGTTAATATTGGTGCTGAAGATGACCCTATCTCATTTTTACAAGCTACGTGTAGTAGTAAATCCATTTTATGGTACAATGCCATGAAGGATGAGATGGATTTTATGACTAATAACCAAGTTTGGGATCTTGTTGAATTACCTAAAGAAGCAAAAGCTATTGGTTGTAAATGGGTTTTCAAAACCAAAAGAGATTCTTTAGGCAGTATTGAAAGATATAAAGCAAGACTTGTAGCTAAAGGATTCACTCAACAAGAAGGAATTGATTATCATGACACCTTTTCTCCAGTTTCTAAGAAGGATTCTTTTAGGATAATCATGGCATTAGTAGCCCATTTTGACATGGAGCTACATCAAATGGATGTGAAAACAGCGTTCCTCAATGGAGATTTAGAGGAAGAGGTTTATATGAGACAACCTGAAGGGTTCATCTCAAAGGGAAATGATCACTTGGTTTGTAAACTCAAGAAATCTATTTATGGATTAAAACAGGCTTCTCGACAATGGTATTTAAAATTCCATAATGTAATTTCTTCATTTGGTTTCACGGAGAACATTATGGATCAATGTATTTACCATAAGATCAGTGGGAGCAAAATTATCTTTTTAGTCCTATATGTAGATGATATTTTACTTGCATCAAGTGATTTGGGCATGCTTCATGAGGTTAAACGATTTCTCTCACAACAGTTTGACATGAAAGATATGGGTGAAGCTTCTTATGTCATTGGCATAAAAATTCAAAGAGATAGATCCCAAGGCATTTTAGGACTATCTCAAGAAACCTATATCAATAAGGTACTAGAGAGATTTCGTATGAAGGATTGTTCACCTAGTGTGGCACCTATTGTCAAAGGTGACAAATTCAGTCTGAAACAATGCCCATAGAATAAGTTGCAAAGGGAACAGATGACTAACATTCCTTACGCTTCAGTAGTTGGAAGCTTAATGTATGCTCAGGTCTGTACAAGACCTGACATTGCATATGTAGTAGGAATGTTAGGGAGATACCAGAGTAATCTAGGTTTGGATCACTGGAGAGCTGCAAAGAAAGCATTGCGATATCTTCAAGGGACAAAAGACTATATGCTTACGTATAGAAGATCTGATCAATTGGAAGTGATTGGGTATTCAGACTCTGATTTTGCTGGCTGTACTGACACTAGAAAGTCAACTTCGGGATATGTTTTCTTACTAGCAGAAGGAGCCATTTCTTGGAGAAGTGCAAAACAGTCACTTATTGCTACTTCAACTACAGAGGCAGAGTTTGTTTCTTGTTTTGAAGCGACGACACAGGCTATTTGGCTGAGGAGTTTTATTTATGGACTAGAGATTGTTGATTCTATTTCTAGACCACTGAAGATTTATTGTGATAATTCTGCTGCAGTGTTTTTAGCTAAGAATAACAAAAGTGGAAGTCGAAGCAAGCATATCGACATTAAGTACTTAGCTATTAGGGAACATGTTAATTCACAAAAGGTGGTTATACAACACATCAACACCAAAGTGATGATTGCGGATCCTTTGACGAAAGGATTGCCACCAAGTTTGTATAAAGAACATGTAGTGCGTATGGGACTCACTTCAGTTATATGATCATATTAATGTAATTGAGATACCCTTTTATTGCAATTTGTTCAATTTACTCCAAAAGTTTTCAAAATATGTCATCTCTGATAGTTTGTATACATTTTGTTTGGAGAATGACTATATAGATATTTGAATTCAGTGAGGACCCAAAATGAGCATTTGAAGCTCATTTATAAAGCATATACCACATAAAGTATTCTTTCCAGGAGAAAATTACATTGTGATACATGGAAGACAATACTTTATTTTAAAGGACTTGTTGCCATGATTCATGTTTTCAACTTCTGTTTTGAGTATATGACTAAGTTTTGTTTAAAGAGAGATATTATGAGTTATAATTAGATGACCAAGTGGGAGAATGTTAGACACGTTATCAAAAACGTGTATAATGTGGCCATCTAATTTATTTTAATTATTAGTTTTCTAATTTAAATTGATATTTATCTTTATTTAGTTTACTTTTTAAAACGTTGTTTGGTTTACAATTTGAATAAAGATAAAACACCTCTTCCTAATATCTCTCATACACGTTACGGGTGGTTTACTAAAATCAAGGGGATAACGGCTCATAACTTCCTCTTTTATTTAAACATGTCATCTTGATGAGAGATGACTTACGGTCACGTTTTTTCAAGAAAAATATTGAGGGTCCCTGGTCTAACAACAGAGCTTGTGTATACCATCTACTTTCAGGAATTAAGTGTTGGATAGACTAGAAAATTCTGAGTACAAAGCATCGCTTGGTTTCGTTGATTTTGTTTGCACTCCAGTAGAAACTTTTGTGTACAATTGAATCTGATAACTATGGCAGGAGGTACATTTTTTCTAACTTGCGCATGATGAATTTAGTCTTTTATGTTGATCTAATGAAGTGGAAAAGCATGTTTGGTGAAGATCAAAGCAGCGCCAGATGTTGAGAAGACGGTTTGGATGAGTTTGAAGATGAGGCTTTCCGGAGAAATTTGCTGCTCGAAGAACCAGTAGCTGCTGCTGATCAACCCAGTACTAGTAAGTTTCGGAAGATCATATTCCCACTTGCTGCACCACTTCTACTCCACAATCGGTTAAGTTCGAATACGAAATAGTAGCCAAAATGAAAGGGATCAACGACAGATTTCAAGATATGGTGAGGCAGAAAGACCTGTTGGATTTGAAAGAAAATTCGGGTGAGAAGCCTAAAAAATTTAGACACTATCTCTTTGGTGAATGAAGATAAAGTATTATGTAGGGAAAAAGAAAAGGAGAAGATAGTTGAGTAGTTGTTGAGGGATGGTGAATCAAGATCTGTTTATGTATTCTCTGTCACTGCTATAATAGGAACTGGTGGTGCGGGGAAGACCACTCTTGCAACATCACCTTCATCTCAAAGTATGCACCTCTCTCTCTGAAGATACTGATATTACTAGGGTAGTTTTCAATAGGCATCAAGAGAATTTGGAGAAGCAACTAGCTGAAACGAAACTTTTGCTCATTTTAGATGACTGTTGGAATGAGAATTATAATGATTGGATTAATCCGAGCTGTCCACTTGAAGCTGCTGCGCCAGGAAGTAAGATTGTTGTCACTACTTGCAATCAAGAGGCTGCATCAATAATGGGAACCATTCCAGCTTATTTGTTGAAAGAGTTATCAAATGATGATTGTTTGTGTGTGTTCACACCCAACACTCCTTGGGGGCAAGAGATTCGATCACCCATCAGTCCTTAAAGAGGAAATTGGGAAGCACGTAGAGATACTGATCGAATGCAACGGCTTGCCCTTGGCTGCGAAAACACTCGGCGGCGTTTTTACATGGTGAACATAACCGCAGTGACTGGGATGGTGTTCTCAATAGCAAGCTATTGGATTTACCGGAAGAGAGATGTAACGTTTTCCTTATCTTTCTCCTACCTCAAAACAATGCTTTGCATATTGCTGATTGTTCCCAAAGAATCATGACTTTAAAATGGATGAGATAATTTCACTTTGGATTGCAGTGGGTTAAGCAAAGGGAAGAATTACGTCGTGATCTTTTCCGGGAGCTACATCGAAGGTCATTTTTCCAATAATCAAGCAATGATAAATCATGGTTTTCGATGCACGACCTTGTAAACAACCTTGCTCAGTGAGGGTCCTGATATCGAACATTTACGAACATTGTTGCCAGTAATGTTGTCAAGTCCTTCAAGCGGATATTTGGCTTGAAGCATTCTTCATAAGCAGTTACAACTCCGCCACTTGAGGGCATTTCTTCGTGTCGATATAACATCTAAGAGCTGCCAAATTCAATTGGAAATCTGAAGTACTTACGGTACCTCAGCTTTCCCAAAACCAGAGTTAAAAACTTTTCCTGAATCAATTAACGAGCTTTACATTTTTAATACACCTATGTTGAATGTGGACAATTCCAATACATCTTCGTTGGAGGAAATGCTATTGCGAATTGGTAAGTTGACTTGTCTTCAAACTCCAGCTATGTAATTTTGTTGTTGGAAAAGACAAAAGGCTCTAGGTTAAAGGAATTAAAACTATTGATGCATCGTCGGGGCACACTTAACCTTTCAAAGTTGGAGAACGCAAATTATGTTGATGATGATGCGAAAGCGGTTCAGTTGAATGACGAAGAATCTCAAGGTCTTATCTCTTCAATGGACAAGCAATATTGATGATTTCAATGGAGTTGGAAACCGAAGGGTGTGCACTTGACTTAATAAAACTTCATTAAAATTTGGAACAATTATGTATTCGCAGCTATGGAGGCACAAAATTTCCCATTTGGGGTAGAGATCCCTCTTTCTCAAATTTAGTGGCCTTAAGATTTCAACATGGTTGCATATGCAATTTCATGCCGTCTGTTGGGTGAGAAATTCTATAATATATCTGAGGTATCGTGTCAGTCATATAACAAGTAAATAATGTCATTTAACATGTATGTATTTATTTTAAAAAACTATCATACAAGTGATGGTTGTATTAAATTTAGCTATACATATCATGCATGCATTAATTAATTGTAATACATCTAAAGTATTCTAGAATTTCTCTTGTTAGGCAACTACTGTATCCCTCTATAAAGTATCTTGAGATATGTGGAATAAGTAAAGGCAATGGTTGTCCAATTCGATTAAAAAAATGATACTTATCCATAATGATTATATAACTGTTACAGAAATAATTATAAAATCATATGGTGTTAATGTATTATGTTATTATTTTTTTCAATTAAGTGTAACACTTATATTCCGCGGGCGGTCTAGAAAATTTTTCTAATGAATATCAGTGCTCAATTCCATTTCCATGCTTGCAGACTCTTCGTTTTGGAGAAATGAAAGAAATGGGAAGACTGGATATCTTACGGATCTGGTCAAGGAGTTGTCAGCTTTCCTAGACTGCTGCAACTTTATCTTGTGCCTTGTAAAGATTTGCTAGCTAGGAACACTTCCAGAACATCTTCCTTCATTGGATATTCTTGTCATTCAAGAATGTAAATGAATTGAGAGTCTCAACTCCCAGTCATCCTACTCTCTCCGTCTTGAGTCTCAATTCCCAGTCATCCTGTGCGGAGAAGTACAAGCAATGTCGGGTCAGCAAAATTAATGTTTCTGGCGCGGCCGTTGAAGCTACAGCTGCAAAACTTGGAAAAACTGGAGATTGATTATATTGAAGAGCTAATATGTATATGGCGGGGAGTAAGGCGATTAGCAGAAGACATTAAACCCCTCAAAAGACCGATAGCTGGAGGCTTTCCCAATCCTTGGTGGCAGAGGAAGAACGAGACCAACGACAACTCGAATTGTCATGCAGACTTGAATATCTAATGTTGAGAGATACCCAGTGTCTTGTGAAACTACCACTAGCATTGCCCAGCCTTAGTTCTTCAAGGCATATTTGGAACTGCGGTTCACCTGTTTCTTCTCCTGAGGCTGCCTTGCCTTCTCGGTTGAGGGTGATTTCATTTTCGAAATGCGACGCACTGGAATCCTTACCTGATGCATGGATGCACGAGACCGATTCGTGTCTTGAGAAATTGGATATAGTTGTACCATAAGCTTGCTTTCTTGTCATTCAATGGCGATCTACCTCAGGGGCTTAAGTTGCTTAAACTTTCGGAGTGTTTAAAGCTTGAGTCAATAGCTGAAAGGCTGGACAAGCTCTGACTGCCTGACTGCCAGTCTGCCACCTTCAAGTTCAAGAGATTAATATATTTGAAGGACACTATTAACATCTTTAAACACGATTTATCGGTTCTCGGATATATATATACATTTTAAATGACATTATGACTTAACACAATATTGTGAATAGTTAGTGTTTGAGGGAAAAATATGATGAACAGTAAAGTGCCACGTGTCGACTAGAGGAGCGAGTCCAGAACGAATTGAGGTACTCCACGTGAGTTGGGATACCCCGCATAAAATAAGGTACTCCGCATGGAAAGGGGTACCCTAAGTATAAAGGGGTACCCTAAGTAGTATGGGGTACCCCAAGTAATAAGGGGTACTCCCTGTACCTTGGGATATCCTACGAAATAGTGTAAGAGAATCCCCTAAAATATCCACCATGAGCAACGTGTCCGCCTCCTAAAAGATTTCATTTGATCTTGTCAGAAAAAGGAATCAAAAACGATACGCAAAAAGGGGGACAGCCGCCTGCTACACTGCAGAATTTTATACCAAGGACAGTGGTCCCCAACCGCCTACCCGACAACTACTGCAGAGGTACCCCGGGACCACTCGCCTACGCGCGCCACGCCTCCAAATGACGAAATACGCCGCGGGCATGAACATAACGGCCTAAAAAATCATGAAAGCCAGAAAAGGACGTGAGCCAAAAAGGGTACGCCACGTGGCAGTGGAGGTACACCATATAAAAAGACACCTAGGGTTTATTCTGAGAAAACTTTTCTCCTTCCACCATTATTCTCCATTCACACTCCCTCTCCAAAAACCAGGTTCTCTTCATCCTTAAACCCTAATTTACAGAGAGCTTGCTAGCTCTCTTCACCTAAAAAAAGCTCAAGTTTCCTAACTTGAGCGTCGGAGTGTGAACGCCAGGGGTACCCCCCCCCAGCTTCACCTCTAACCCTCCTTTCACTGTTTTGCAGGTACGAAGCCCACTTCAAAGAATATCTTGTGCGTCGCTGACCTTCCACCATAGCTGTCTCTCACTCCCTCCTTCTCACCTCCCCAAACCTAGGATACCCCACGTCCCACACGGCAAACTAGTGAGGTACCCCGTTTTCCCCAAAATATTAAATTTATTGTTCTAGATTGGTTTTGGATTTACTCAGCCCAAAATCAGTTGAAAACAATTGGCGCCGTCTGTGGGGATTCGCACAAAAAGCCTCCACCGTGGTTACCAAACTAGTTGTGGTGGGTACGCCAGCACATGGCACCTGACGTACCTCCCGAAGGTTTAATGGGGGTTCCTACAAGGACGAGAGATGACAACAGTAGTGAAGATAGTGATCCTGCAAGAAGGGTAGCCCGCATCAGCAAGGGCAAGGGTGTCAAGCAATTAACGGGTGTTCGCCAAGAGGAGGAGCCTATTACGCATCAGCGTTTTGAGGATCTCGCCCACGCAATACTTAGGGCGGTCGGATCTCGGGCACCCGAAAGTTCACTTCCTCCGGTAACGCTAGAAGCTCCATCACCTCAGGCGGACGACCAAGCTTTGGTCAAAAGAGGGGTACCCGAGACCAGCAAGCCAAAGCCTAGGCCATCGGGTACTCGTTCCAAATTTCAAACCATGGGTACCCGCGACGAGCGGTCCACCGCCTCTTGCAATTCCCGCAGCAGCCAAGGTACCAGGCGAGCAAAGCGTACCCATGAGGATCTCCGTGAGAAACTAAATGCCAAAAGGGCTTCCCAAGCGACAGCGACATCATCGGGTACACCAGGGGTACCCCTCGAACTTGTGGAAAAGATGGAAAACTTGGAAGCCCAAGTGAAGCTCCTATCCGAGAGGCAAAACCTCACAGCTACACCAACATCAATGACCTACCAATCGCCGTTCACTATGAAGATTCGGAAGGCAACCCTCCCCGAGGGGTTCACTATGCCTCAGCTACCCCAGTACTCGGGTACCACTGACCCCTCGGAGCATGCTGAGTTATACCGCGACCAGATGCTTATCAAGGGTGTAGATGAGAGCGCCATGTGTAGGATGTTTACACACACGCTCACAGGCCCCGCGAAGTCATGGTTTCGCTCCTTGAAAGCGGGTAGCATATCTTCCTTAAACCAATTGTTATCCGAATTTACTAAAGAGTTTTCCTATGCTTCTTCTCAAGACAGGGTAGCCTCCAAACTTGCCTTTATCAAGCAAGGGGAAACCGAGCCTTTGGCGGAGTACATGATGCGTTTCCACCAAGAGGTGCTGCGAACGGGAGCATTTGGAGATCAACATACACTGACCCACTTCGAGAAAAATTTGCGGTTGGGTAAATTATGGCGTTCTTTTCAAAAGAAGCGCCCACTTTCATATGGAGAAGCCCGTTCTCGGGCGTTGCAGCAAGTAGAGATGGACGAGAAATGCCAATTGAAGCGGCAAGAAGATAAGACTGATGTTGTAAAACACAATGAGAAGCCCAAAAGGATGGGGGCCCCGATACCGCGGGTACTCCGGCCGCGGAGCCCTCCGCGAGTTCCCCCGTGGGGACGAGGGTATAACCCTCATGGTATCTCGGAGGTACCCCAACCTCTAAGATCACCGCCACCAGATCATCGAGAGCCATCACCGAGGCCTCGGCACGAGTCTTTCCACCCACTGAATCGGTCTCCGGACCAGATCTTCTACCATATTCGGGATAGTGGCCTCCTCCGTCCTCCTATTCGGCAGAATAAAGGGTAAGCTATCTGAAAAATTGTGAAGAGAGGGAAGGGTCAAAGAAGGCCCGAGGGTAAAAAAACCGGCATACCCTAGCGTCACGAGGTTCGCTTAGGTATGCTAACACTCATACCTCCGTCCTCTTACTCGGCAGAGTAGGGGGTAAACTATTTGAAAAATCTTGAAGAGAGGGAAGGGTCAAAGAAGGCCCGAGGGTGAAAAAACCGGCATACCCTAGCGTCACGAGGTTCGCTTAGGTATGCTAACACTCATACCTCCGTCCTCTTACTTGAGCCAAGTAAGGGGTAAGCAATCTGCGCCGAAGTTTTGATCACCAATTCGAGAGAAGATTCGCCATATTAATGAGAAAGGTAATCACCAGATCCACCGTACAGTGTAGGAATCTCAAGGGATGCCCTATTTCAGAAAATACGAGGGGTATCCCATTTCAGAAAACAACAAAGACAAAAGGGTACCCCAAAAAAAGGTTGGCCATCTACCCGAAACACCCGATTGCCAAATAACAAGCATGCAAGATATCAGAAAAATCCAAAATAGCATAGTATCGAAGCAAAAGAGAGTCACCAATATCCAAACATCCAAATAAGAAGAAGAAAAGAAGCAAAAGTTTCAGTATCAAAATATGGATAGCTTCAAAAGCGACAACACAGTAAGCGAAGCCTAGGCCGAGGGAGGGGCATCATCACCAATGTCTGTCCCCGGGAGGCGACCAGCGGAAGACTCAGAGGTTCCCGGGATAGGTACAGCCGATGTAGGGACATCCAAAACGGGCAGTGGCTGAATCTCATGGGGTACCCCAGGGGTCCCGGAGGAGGCACCCGACTGAGAAGGCTTCCTCCTCTCCTCAATTGACTTCAAAACCGTGGCCTTGTTGACAAATTTATGTACACGGGGCACCTCCAACTTGGGGTCTACACTCCATACCTCCGACATGATGAGCGAAAATGCATCCTGCGCGATCGTCTTCTGGCGAGACAGTAGCTCCTCGTTCGTGGCCTGCAACTCCGCTCGATCCTTCTCTGCCCGGGCTTTCTCTCCCGAAAGATCTGCCATGCGCTCTTGTAATGACTTGACCTCCTGAGCAAGCTGGTCCTCTCGAGATTGGCGGCTTTGGAGCTCACCCTTCAACTTGTCTACTTCCGACCGAGCAACGACAAGAGAGTCAAAGTCCGGAAGGCAGTGGCTAACGAGATAAGATGCCTGCGAATCATAAAGACATGTCAGGTATATATGTATGGCAGTATAATCGAGAAGGGAATTTTCTAAGGATATCCATGGGGTACCCCAAGAAAGCTTACCTCCTGGGTAGCCCTCAATGCTTGGCCATAGCGCTGGCTCCTCGGGGAAGGCGGTCACCATCCCAAACTTTCACTTCTTCGGGCGTGGGGTACCCTTCGACCCACTCTGCGAGGTACCCTGAGACTTCCCTTTCCCGCTGGGAACTCGAGAGGGGCGAGAGACTGACGAAGGAGCAGCCGAATCCTGGGATCCGGAAGGACCACCCACAATCGCTGTGAAGAATGCATCGAAAGCATCCCCTGATGACTCCATTGCTACACATAAAACACAACAATCGTGTTAGCTAAGCAATCACTAAAAACGTCAAAGGCAAGAATGGGAAATAAAAGAACGAGGAACGAATTCAAGATGCGGTGATGATGGGGTACCCCAGTCCCATGGATAACGGTAGGGTACCCCTCAACACCCAAGCCATACATGTGGTACCCCCACGGACAGGAGGAGAACTTCGGCTAACCAACCCCGCTCTCCACAATCTACCCTCCTCCAACACATCGCTACCCCTCTGTGCACCGCGGAATCTCTCCACAAACCCCTTCACCTCCCTCCCCACCTCCTGGATTGGGCATGACCCTTTAGCCCAAGTTACACCTGCGAAGGCATAAAAACCCAAGGTTAGCGAGATATTTATATGGGAGATAACAGTAAAGAACTATGAGTAGAGAGACACTTACTGTCTGCGGTGAAAGAGTTTGGAACCGCCACGAGGTCATCAGTCTCGCCCAGAATATCGGTCCCCCACTTACCCTCAGCCACAAACCACCCCCTCTGGTAACCCTTCTTCAGGATGGGGCTCCCCTCAACAATGTGCCCGTGCTCACCCCACGGGAAAAAGTAAGCCACGCCGGGGCCCTTAGGCTTCTTAAATTGATAAAGGTCCCTCAACTCCCTGAAAGAGATGTCGCGCTTCACTACCTCCAGCCACAACACTTGCAAACCCGTGAGTGTCCTCCACCCCGGGAGGGACAGCTGCCCAGGAGCTACACCCAAAAAGCTAAACATCCTCATGTAAAAGGGCTGGAGAGGCAGGCGAAGTCCTAGGTCCAAGAGATCAATGTGGAGAGCTATCCCATCGGATTGAGGGCGTTCAGGCCGCTCGTCCCCGTGAGGTACCCTAAGTTGGACAGACGAAGGAATATTGTATTTAGCCCTAATCTGTTCTAGGTCATCAGGAGTGGCTCTCCGAACGCCTAAGGAAAAAAGGTTGCCAGTCTTGGAGGGTGTGGCAGGAGAAGACGTAGAAGGCTGCCCTAATGGAGGAGCGAGAGTCTTAGACTTGGATGGCTTACCCTTGTCCTTGAGTGGGAGGGTAGGCCATTTGCGAGGTAAGCGTGGGCTAACACGAGGGGTAACCCTCGAAGGAGGAGGCTCGGAATAAGGGGTACGCCTACCCGAGGAATCAGAGGAGGACTTATCCCCCTCGGTAATGGATATATGAGAGGGAGAACCCTCCGGGGGGCTGCTGGCCTTCCTAGCCCCAACTCTACGCCGTTTCCTCACGGGTCGTGTATGTTTTTTTACCCATCCCTATTTTTCCCCCAACAATATGCCCACAAGGCACACCCAACCAAACGCCCGACAAAACAACACAAGGCGCCAAAAGCACACCCAACAACACGTCCAACAACAACACCACCACAAACCGCCCACCACCCATCAATCATTCGATGCAAACACCAACCACAAGCACAAGACAAAACAACAAACCAATAAACAAAAACAAAATTTATCCAAAATGAGCAAGTGGCGCCATTACGAATACGCCGCAAAGACGAGAAACGAGAAATGATACCTCTTGTTCACTAGTACAGCAGATCCGGATCAGTGGTCGCAGGAAGACAAAACTGCAGGCAACGGAAAACAGTGAGTGTAATAATAATAATAAAGATTCGATTTTTTGTATATATATATATAAAAAAAAAAAAAGAGAGAAACGGACAACGACCGAGAACCCATGGCCGGCGGCCATGAACCCCGCCACCAACAGTTCACGCCGGAAACAAGAGCAAGCCACTCCGGCCGAAAATGAAAAAAAAAAAAAAAATGGGGAAAGAAAACGGTTGCAGCAAACCGACGACAGAAGGGAGGTGCAGCCCCCACAACCGGCGTCGGTCAACCGAAGCTGCAACCACCGGCGAAATCAGTACCACCCGACGCAACAGCCACCGCAAAAACCGCCGGCAAGCGCCTAGAAATCAGCCACCCGAAATAAGAAGAAGAGAGAAGAAAGAGAAAGAGAGATGGAGGATTACCGTAACCCCAAAGCCGCGCCGGAGACCGCCGAAAACACGCCCGAAAATTGTCGGATCTAGGGCTCGAAACCGTCACTGCAACAGCCGCGAAAACCGCCGGCAAGTGCCCAGAAATCAACCACCCGAAACAAGAAGAAGAGAGAAGAAGAAGAAAGAATAAAAGAGAAAGAGAGAGGGGATTACCGTGAAACCACCGCTGCAACAGCCGGAAACACGCCCGAAATCGCCGGATCTGGAGCTTGAAACCGCCGCTGCAACAGCCGCAAATCACGCCGGAAAAACACTCCACGCCGACGCCGACCAAGAGAAAAGGATAAGCGAAAGAAAGAGAGGAAAATGAAGGAAGAAAATGAGGGAAAAGAGAAGGATGATGCCGGCCGAGAGAGAGAGGAAAATAAACGGGAAAGGAAGCAGAGAGAGAAAAGGAAAAAGAGGATGAAGAAAAGGGGCAACAGGAACGAGGTTTAAGAAACTGTTTGGGGATTTTCAAAACCGAAGGGATAAAGATCAACATGTTGCAGGCTTTTTAATGAAACCTGACAGGACGCGTCCGTCCGAGAAGAGACGTTCCGGGGCGTCTGGGAACGTTTTAAAATTTAAAAAATTCATGTCAGACGGCTGCCATTTCCCAATAAAAAAAAAAAAGGAAAAGTGGCGGGAAAACGAAGAGACAGAGAGAATTTTCAAGACACCCGGCATAGTCAAGGGAAGAAATACAGCAAGTCAACCTCGGACCAGTCATATCGCCACGTGTCACTCACACAATGAGTTTCTTTTGCCTCTAATACTTCTCGCCAAAAAGAAACTGGGGGGCTGTTGTTTGAGGGAAAAATAGGATGAACAGTAAAGTGCCACGTGTCGACTAGAGGAGCGAGTCCAGAACGAATTGAGGTACTCCACGTGAGTTGGGATACCCCGCATAAAATAAGGTACTCCGCATGGAAAGGGGTACCCTAAGTAGTATGGAGTACCCCAAGTAATAAGGGGTACCCCCTGTACCTTGGGATATTCTATGAATTGGTGTAAGAGAATCCCCTAAAATATCCACCATGAGCAACGTGTCCGCCTCCTAAAAGATTTCATTTGATCTTGTCAGAAAAAGGAATCAAAAACGATACGCAAAAAGGGGGACAGCCGCCTGCTACACTGCAGAATTTTATACCAAGGACAGTGGTCCCCAACCGCCTACCCGACAACTACTGCAGAGGTACCCCGGGACCACTCGCCTACGCGCACCACGCCTCCAAATGACGAAATACACCGCGGGCATGAACATAACGGCCTAAAAAATCATGAAAGCCAGAAAAGGACGTGAGCCAAAAAGGGTACGCCACGTGGCAGTGGAGGTACACCATATAAAAAGACACCTAGGGTTTATTCTGAGAAAAGCTTTTCTCCTTCCACCATTATTCTCCATTCACACTCCCTCTCCAAAAACCAGGTTCTCTCCATCCTTAAACCCTAATTTACAGAGAGCTTGCTAGCTCTCTTCACCTAAAAAAAGCTCAAGTTTCCTAACTTGAGCGTCGGAGTGTGAACGCCAGGGGTACCCCCCCCCCCCCCGGCTTCACCTCTAACCCTCCTTTCACTGTTTTGCAGGTACGAAGCCCACTTCAAAGAATATCTTGTGCGTCGCTGACCTTCCACCATAGCTGTCTCTCACTCCCTCCTTCTCACCTCCCCAAACCTAGGATACCCCACGTCCCACACGGCAAACTAGTGAGGTACCCCGTTTTTCTCAAAATATTAAATTTATTGTTCTAGATTGGTTTTGGATTTACTCAGCCCAAAATCAGTTGAAAACAGTTAGAAATAAGAAAATGGATCTTGAGAGCATATTTGATAGGATAATATCAAATTAAGCAATTTGAATAGAGGGATTATTAAATTTCCTTAAACATGATTGCAAAACTGCCATTGCAATATACATCTTTTCACCTAACAATCTTTCATTGTATTTGTGAAAATGATATTATTTTGTATGGATCAGGATCATGTGATAATGAAATAAATGGTCAAGATTAAATCTTAAATTTTAGTTTCGACGATCAAGTCATTTTTTTAAATTTTATTTACAGTTAACTCAACTTATTTCAGAAGGTTAAGTAAGACTACAAGAGAAAAACATCAGGAGAAGATTCTTGTCCATTTTGTATTGATTGAAAGAAAGTAATTTTGCTCATTTTATAATTAATTGCATTCATTTTGGCTACTATTATATCATTTATTGTTAATTTTTTTAATTATATTTGGGACTTTTTTTTTTAATTTTGTGTGGTACTTTTATTGTTAATTTTCTTAGGCAACCTGTTGATGGACAATTTTTATAAATATTCCCTTGCTCCATATCGTAGAAGTGCAAGCAATAAATGATTTGTTATTGTTTTTATTTTTATTTTTTTTCACTTTCACTAAAATGGATTGCTTTTCCGTGTCTCCAACCAAAAATTAGGGCCCAATTTCACTTTTGGGCTGCAATATTCTTTTGGGCCGCAATATTCTTTTGGGCCTTACCTATACTTGAGCCATCCTAAATCCGGCCTGCGTCACCCATGTCTAAATTTTTTATTTTTTATTTTTGCATCCCCAAATATTGTCGTGCTACTTTTAAAAACGATTTTTTTGTTAATATTTTTGTTTGCTGAAATGAACTCAAAAACTGTAAAATAGCATCTACCAACGCCCTCTTGTAGGCTTGTTTTTATTTTTTTAGCCCCAAAGTCCTTGACCATGTTTGACTATTAGATTCAGGCGACTCAAAATAAACATTAGCGTACAATTATATGTATGCATGCTCATGATTCTTATTTTAACTATTTGAAAGACTGTTTTATACTGACTAATTATTTACTCCCAAAAAAAAAAATTGTTACTCCATTTTAATTGATCACCAGCCTTTGCTTTGCCCTTTGGTTTGTTTGTCACTGCATGATTAGTCGGGCCGGCGGAACAGATCTTTGTAAAAGAAAAAAAAAAAAAAGGAATGAGATGCAAATTCATCGACTTTATTTCATTTATTTTTCTATTATATTATATATATTTATAGTAGCCGCACACGTGATTAAAAAAATAATAACAATAATAATAATTAGAATTTTATATGGTAAGAAATTGATTATTTGTGAGAAGGTATCTATAAGAGTTAAGTTTAGATAATTCATAGAAGAGTTGCACTACGAAATTAAGCAAATATGATGTATCGACTTACCGTTCTTTGATAGTAGGAAATATGATTTATAATACACAATTGATTGTATAAAAGATAAAAATTAATTAGAATTTTATATATAAGAAATTGATTATTTGTGTGAAGGTGGCTTTTTTTTCTCCCCACCTTTAAACGGGTGTCATTTGTCAAACTAGCTGAAAAGGGTTAACAAGGACATAGCTGAAGGAGGAGTTGAACTTGTGCTCCTGAGCTGGTCGGTTTTTTTGGAGAAGAAGAAGAGTCGCATTAAGAAATAAATACGATACAAATAAGCTGCCCCTGCCATCACCACCTTCATCAACGGCACTTTAATCCTACTAGATACATACGTACATTTTTCTTACATTTTCAGTTATTACGAGCTAAATTTTTAATCCATACAGTTCTTTCTTTTGTTCATGTGAAGCATAATTATTTTTGCCGTCTTTTCTTACCTGATTATAGGCTTAGTAATTATGAGCATTTTATTATCTAGAGAGTAAGGGCTACAACTTGATACCCGCCTTGTTAGACTAGTGTCTGAGGCCTGTTCATGTATTAATGATTACTTTTGATGTAGGATTTTATTTTATTTTTTAATTTTTTTAGCTAAAGAAAGTTAAATTTTGGTAGATCACGGATTTTTTAAACCCACTAAACTTATAAGTTTTTCTTCTTTTCTAAACTAGGAGCATTTTATGGGGGATCCACCAAAGCCTAACATACTCGAATGTGGTTGTTAAGTAACATCCATTATGCCATTATAAATGAGTTCAAGGAGTATTGATCAGTTGCTCGATCGTCTACGAGAGCTCAAATATGCCAAACACATTGTAATTGGCAACACTAGGTCCAGGTAATAAAATGTCCAACCCCAATAGTTGGGACAATATATAGAAGTTTATATAACACATAACTTCAGCAATTTGAATGCTAGTACCAAGAGACCAGTAAACATTGCCATGCAATTATATGCATGCCCATGAATCTTATTTTACACCATTTAAAAGACTATTTTTGTACTGATTAATTTGGTCCAATATTTTTTTTTTAAATTCTACTTATTTACGTACTACAAACGTCATAGTTTAATGCACCTTCGCCGTATATTCATGCAACATATACATATCACATCTTAGCCATGACTTTCTTAAACATTAATCATCACTTTTGCAAATGTTCTTCAACCGTCCTTTGACCAGCATCTTGCTGGCCAATTTAGATGTTAAAACAATAATCTTACCACAATCACTAATGATCTAACAATTTGATTGAAAAAAATTATATATTACTTATTTTTATTTTTTTAAAACTTGATCAACGTTCTTTTCCCTGTGCAAGAAGAGCTCTTTTTAACCCGTACCGGATAATGCGTGATATTGTCAAAGTTAATGGATTCGAATCGATTTTATTTAGCAGAAGCTGCTGACCGCCTAAAAAGGATATATAATTTTCACTGACCACACCCCAATCATATCAATATCACACTTAAAAAATGGATCTTATTAACAAATTCAAGGCGATACCCCCTAAACTTAACCTTGAACTTAGTACATGTAGCTTGGACACAGTTGAGGGGAGGACAAATTACCCAAAAATAGGGGGAAAATGATGCAAATAAGCTGCATTACGAAATCAATATGATGCAATTAAGCTGCCCCTGCCATCATCAACTCCATCGTCAACAGCACTTTGAACCTTCAAGAAACCTTTCTTACATTTTTAGTTATCATGAGCTACGTACTGTTCTTTCTTTTAATATATCAAAGAGTCCAAATTTAATTAAGCTCAAATTTTTTATTTTTGGGATGAAAAGTTTTTTTACAATGTAAAAATATTTTAAATATCTTTTACTTATTTAATAATCTTATTTAATTTCTTTTATAACAGGACTTTAAATAAAAAACTTTACTATTAAAGTACTTTGATAATTTTTAACAAAAGTTTCCATTCATTGACAAAATGACAACCAAATAACTAATTTTTTTTGGACAAATACTCTACTTATAAAAACTCTACTTAAATAAAATCTATTTGAAAAATTTTACCAAATAGAGCTTTACCAAACAATGACTTAGTAGAGATGAAATAGTTTATTTAATATTCAAAAGTTCTTAAAAAAATAATCAAACAATAATTTTTTTTAAAAAGAGTTTATAAGATTAGATAAATATTTATTACCATTAAATAAGTCATACTAAATAAGCACATAGTAGTAAAATGATAAATATTAATATTTTTTTATACTTATTTGATATTTTGTAATTTCTTAAACAATAATAACTCCTTTTAGCATTATAAAATAGCATGTTAACCCTTTTTTTTTAATATACATGTTAGCTTTAATACAAATGAGAATTGACAAAATTATTGTAGCATAAAGAAACATTATTAAACTTAGTTTCTCTACAACAAACACACTTGGTTCCTTCAGCTCTATCTTCGGCCCTGTCATTTTTTTAAACATAACAAGATGCCTGCACTTGATTTGACTTAATCAAACCTGAGTTGGTAGTTGAAAGCTTTGCCGTGCGCTGAGTTTATTTGGCTTAATTAAATCTGCCTTTCGGCCCTCTTTTCATTCTTTCACATTCATCAGCAGCGGATAGCAGTGCAGGGAAAGTTGCCGAGCAATCTTCATCAACGAAGCTCTTCGCCTTCAAAGTATAGGTTTATATTTTTCTTTTTCCTTAATAATTTCTATTCTACTACCCCTGCAAATGCTCATGTATGGTTATTTTTGCAGTGCAGGAAATTTAATTTCGTCGATGCTTTACCAAGTCATTCTTGCATATCTGATTCCAGTCCTCATTGGTAGCCTGGGAGCCAATGCTCAGGGCAGAACCGAGCCTTTGTTCAAAACACATACAATAAATATGTGGGTTTTCTTGCGGCCAAATTAATCTACTGCTTTGCACTTGCGCAGCTGACTTGAAGTCTCGACTCAATCGACAAAATCTTCCCGATTTTGGGGCCTTGTTGCTGTTGTCTCAGGACCTGTTTCTGCGGTCTCTTTAGTCTCCACCTTTGTTCCACCGTCCATTGGTCGTATCATTTTGTACACTTCATGGTTTTACCGCTGCCATTATCATTGTTCTCTATCAATATGGCATATTGTTTATGGACGCCTGTCGTTAGCCCTACGACGATACTTTGGAGCTATTTTTCACTAGAATTTGGAATTGGTTTCAAGTTAACATCATCTCCTCGAAAGAGCAGCAGCAGCAACAAGGACAAGTGTAAAATATTATATATTATGTTATCTTTAAAAGATCTTTTAATATATGCACTGATTGTTTCTGCAATTCCCAAGTTCAGTTAGATTGCCTTCTGTTGTTTCACTTGGCGGCCGCTTTCTAAAAAGAAAATTTTGACATTTATTAATATATATTTTTTCAGTTAACAAACTTAAAGCAAATTAAATAATATAATAAAATTTGAAACCCCACCAGAATCTTGTCACCGTCTTGACTAAATTTCATTTTCCTTGCATTTTCATCACCCAGAATTGCAAAACCAACGGTCCATCATTGTCTTTCCCTCCCCCTTTTTTTTTTCTTTTTTCTTTTTTATATTATGCCACCAATGGATCGAATTCATTTTAGTCGGTCAATTTTAACACCTAAGTTGGGTATATTAATGCTCGTACTCCAGGCAAGTGGGTCCGTTGTCTACCCCACTAAGGTTTTGTCATATGGAAAAATTATAAAAGAGGTTAAGCGCAATGCAATCAATTAATTTCTTTGTTATATAAAATTCTAATTAAATTTTATCTTCCATACAATCAATCATGGGTGATAAATCATATTTCCCACCGCCCCCCCCCCCCCCCCCCAAAAGTACCATACACTTTCCATACATTATAATCTTCAACATACTCTATAACACACACAATGTTTTGACTTTAAGGAGAAAAGTGATCTAGAAACCGAGCATGCTTTCCAAAACAGCCACAGCGCGGCCCCCGCCCCCGAATTACATCCGACAGTTAATTTTCACCGACCACCCCTCAATTATATAAATATCACATTTAGATGAATTTGATGTCTAAATTCACAGTAACCTCTCCCAAGTTTAACAGTAAAATTCATCTATTTGTAGTTTGGACATAGTTGAGGGGAGTTCATTTCCCTCATCGGATAGTGTGTGAGACTGTCAAAGGAAGTGCCTACTTAGTATTGCTTATTTAATAGTTATAAGTATTTATTTAATTCTATAACTATAATAAAAAAAATTATTGTTGTTTCGTTATCTTTTTAATAGAGCCTTTGAAGATCAAATAAACTATTTCACCTTTACTAAAAAAAACCTCAAATTTTGAGTTTTTGAGAGTAGAGATAGAAAATCTTTTTTTAATTTTAAAATATTAAAAATATCCTTTATCTATTTGATAATCTTATCTCATTCTTTTTATAATATAACTTTAAAATATTTGTCTAATAAAGTAATTTTATAATTTCTAATAATAGCTCTAATTCACAATCAAATAACTAAAATTTTTTAGATACAAGCTCTACTTATAAAAAATTATTAATAAAAATTGTAGTTAAATAAATTATATCAAATGGAGGGTTAATGGCAATACGACTATATAACCAATTGACGGCCCGTGGAAAATTTAGGCGCGACCCCCTGTTCAATCCCATAATATGAATTATGAAAAATAAAATTCGGCCCCACCGCCCAGCAACCACCAAAAAAAAAAAAAGAGTATGCGCCATCACCTTCCCCAACAACACCCCCTCCTTACATTCTCATTTTCGCGATGCATATAAGAACTACGAGTTGAACTTTATGCTCCTGCGCTGGTCGGTTTTGTCAGAAGAAGAAGAGTTGCATTCCGAAACCAATATGATGCAAATAACATGCCATCATCAGCTTCATCGACAGCACTTTGTTCCTTCAAGGTACCCACGAACACTTTTCTTATATTTTTAGTTGTTAGGAGCTAAATTACTTTCGTTATCTTTGCTAGCTTTCTTACATGATCTTAGGCTTAGTTATGAGCATTATGTTAACTAGAGAGTTAGAAGTAGAACTTGATGGTGCCATGTTAGACTACTGTATGAGTTTAGTTCATGCATTAATAATTGATCTAGATGTAGGCAAATTTTTTTTAGCTAAAGAAAGTTAAATTCTAGAATATCATTATTTTTTAGACCCAGTAAGCTTATAAGTTTCGCTTCTTTTAGGTTTTGTAGAATTATTCATTTTGTCCTTAATTCCCTTTATTATACTCTGCCAGAAACTGACAAATTCTCTGCTACGACAGAGCCTGATGGATTTTATTACTTAATAATAATACAACTACTAAGAGTATTTGATAGATGATCAATCACCATTACTTAATCAAGAAATAACACAAGAGCATCAAGATTGAGTCAAAGAAACAAGATTAAACACGGGAAAGAGTCCATACAATCACTCCTAACGCAAGTTATTTACAGCAGAATGCTTTGACTTTCATTGACCAGATCTGAACTTGATCAAATTAGGGAGTCGGAGAGTTTCGAATATTGACTGTATTGTAAAGTTCGTAAGCATTTCTATTGGTCTGCGTCTTTTTCTCTTATATAGGAAGCTTTGCTTTTGATTGTTAAAATTAATTCCATGGTTTTGTAGCGATGACAATTTCATTTCCTCAATTTCATACTCAAAAGATTTTGGATATCTCATCCCGACCTTGGTCGCTCTTATGGGTGCGAATGTGCAAGGCACAACTAGGCCGTTGATGGAAATTCATAGAGTAAGCTTGTGTTTCTCTGATGGCCATAATCGTCCACCACATTGCATTTGTCGCCGATAACATGCCTCAATGCCACCAAGCAAAATCTCCACACCTATGGGGCCTCATCGTAGTTATTTTTGGATCTCTTTCAGTAGTGTCGTTGGTCTCCACATTTTTCACACAATCAGTTCCTGAAATCATTTGCTACGCTGCATTGGGCTGCGCTGCTATTATCATATTTGTGCATCAATATGGCAAAAAGCTTATGGATGCTTGTCATTGGCTTTACCACGAAATTTTGAGGCCATTTTTCTGCAACATCTTGAATTGGTTTCAAGCTCATTATAACAACTTCTCTTCGATGGAACAGCAACAACAGCCGTCAATGTAATTGAAGAAGTTTAATCTTTGTTTTAAAATTTCATTCAAGACTTTTTACTGAGAGATTCCTCTTATGTTTACAAATTTCGATAGATCAAAACATATACTTAAATAATATATAATTTTTTATAGTGCATTCGTATTAGATTCTAATATGCATTGTCTTATTGTTATTATAAAACATGAATTTATGTATTGTTTGCATTTTCTTGATGAATTAGAGAGACTCCATATCAACTACTAAGGGAAAGTAGTAGATTACTTGAGTCACAAGAAAACTCCACGTATTTATTGTATGTGTTTAGGGGAAGGGCTTTGCTGTGCCCTGAACGTTGGCTCTAAGGATACCCATGAATGGCACTTAAAATTAATATATATATATTAAAAACAAGAAATATATGTTTTGATGTGAATAAAAAATTAATAATAAAATATTTTTCTTTTATTTTTGTTGTTTTATAAATATTTTCGTATAACAAATATAAAAAATAAAAATATTTTTTTATTTTTTAATACTTAAATTTTTATTTCAATTTATATTTATAAGATTTATTTAAGTTATAATATATATGAATAAATGTGCAATTAAAAATAATAACAATACTGTAAAGTTATGTTGTTGGGAATTGTTGACTATTATGAAAATAATATGGAGTAAGTAGATTCCAATAAGAGGAAAATTAACAATCTGTCAAAAGAAAATTTTGACATTTATTTGATAATTTTCACGATAGTTAAAAACGTTGACTTAAATTCTGAAATTTTGATAGTAAATATATGCATTGTATATCTCATTAAAAACCAATAAAATTGGAATATGTGTCATGGCCTTTATTAGTGTCAAAAAAAACTCTTGACTATATGAATGAACTTAACTAATTATATATTTATATATCCAAAAGTGAAGAAATTAGCAAACAGTAAAAAAATATTTTAAATTTCCTAGTACTTGAAATTAGAAAAAGGAAAAAAAGAAGAAGAACATTTACTGCTTCTTACGTACTTGTGTGAATCATTTTGTAGCACGGTCATTTCAAAACCGTTACTCAGTGGCTTCCAGAAACTTTTGCGAGCTCTGGCTCCACAAACTTTTGGTCATGTGAATTTTTGTTATTGCATGGATCTTAATAGGTAAAATTGAAGGGGAGAAAGTTGCTGATCGTAAAGACGATTGTGAAAGCACTTCTTCACTTTTTCAGCATAATTTTACGGCTTCAGTGTGTAATTGAAGTTTTAAAGCAATGATTTAGAATATTTAGATGACCGGTTTAAATTAATCTGCAATCTAGAATTAGGCAAATTGAAATTACTTTCCTGATTTACTTGCAAAGAGATCTGTTTAGAGTTCAAATCCACTAGTGGCGTCAAATTCACCATCTTTATTCTTCAAGTAACTATTCGTCTTGCTCTATAGTCTATACTTAATCTTAATTATGGTAATTAATTAATTAAATTTTTTAAGATGTAGTAAACTAATTAGTTGTATCTAATTTTTAATTCGATTTCCAGATTTGGTTAATTTAAATAGATGGGAATTGGAAGTGATTCAGTTTTTTTATCTGTTTTCGTTGTTGATGCGTAATTACGATTAATATGATGAGTGATTTGTGATTTTAACTTATAGTTCAGTTATTGAATTAGTTTGTACGACATTTAATTGGAGCTATCATTGTGAGATTGTAATTCACATGAAATGATTTTTTTTTTTGTTGAATTTAAACTTGAATGCTTTTTGAGTTTTTTTTTTTGAAAAAGAATGGTTTATACTTCTAATCTGAATATTTTGGGCTACGATTTAAATGATTAATTTTATGTGTTAAGTGAAGTGGCAGCGCCAAATTGTGACGGCTGTATATTGGGGGGGGGGCGAAAGTTTGGGATTTCGATTATATATTTTAGATGTAATTTATTCATCAAGTGAAAAACATGCACCGGCAGATTTCCTCATTGATCGGCATTTAGTGTTTATTCATCGAGTTCTGCTATTTACCCCGGGTCAAATCCCGGGTCAAACCCCGAAATTTTAGAAAACGACGCCGTTTTGAGAATTAAATTTTTTAATTGAAAAAACGCTACTTGAACGCACCGAGACTTAAGCTTTTTCTTTTCATTTTCGTTTCCTCTTTCTTCCCAACTACAGACCCCCTTAATTGTTTCTTCAACTAGCAAAATGAGACTGCACCTGCATTTTGTGATGAATTGATGACCATGTGAAGCTTGTCGAAGCAGAAATCTGCGGGACCCGCAAGGCAAATCAAACGATCTTCACTAGGCCGATCAGGATCGATCAAAGTCACAAACGAATTACCAACTCATTGAATTGAATTGATGAAGAAACAGAGGGATTTTAATTAGTTAAAATCACAGCCCAAGAAAAGTAAGTGAAGGATTAAGCCAACCCACTGCTATGCCACTTCACTGGAGCCAGAACCATGTTTCTCAAACTCGTTGCTTTCACCATTGCGTGTCCGATCTTGTCAAGTGGTGAAAAGTGAACTCACGTTAAAGCACAGTTGTCCAAGCTTTACTTGCGGAAATTGAATACCCATTTCGATTTAGGGCATTCAAGCAAAAAACGATGCCATTTTTCTTGCCAAGTATTTTCCATTTCCTTTGTCCATGGAGCTCCTGCCACCGCCAAAGCCAAATATTTCCCCTTTCATTTCCTTCGTCAATCAAGCTCTGCATTTTGTGATGAAATGATGTGCAGTTGACGTTTGCAATTTGTGCTCTGTTGACTGTTGATCTGTTGGTAAAACGAAGAGGAGAATCGAAGAGAGGAGGAAGTAAAAAACGAAGCTGAAACGACTACGTTTCATGGAAGCAAAAAGGACAAAAAAAAAAGGAAATAAAAACGGTGTCGTTTTGGTTTAATTCGGGGTTTGACCCGGGGAAAATAGCATTTTCCTTATTCATCAAGTGAAAATCAGCGCCAACGTGAACCGGTGGCTGAGGGACCATGCAGACTCCAACATTGTGATAAGAAGGCAACAGGACTGATCTGAAACACCTCGCAACTTCTTTGTCAATTTTTCAGTCTCTGAATGGTTTATTATTTAAACTTATTTTTATTTAATTTTTGTTAACAATCTTGTATTTGAATTATTTTGTTATGGCAGTGTGCGCTGGCTATGTGCGACAGCTTAGTCTGGTTTTTCAGATCCCCTATTACAAGTCAATGAAGTTATTGGCTTTTACATTTCCTTTTCTGATTTCCTATTAGTAAAGATATGTAGATTGATTATTGAATGTCATGCTTCAGTGCGCAATTTAGAAATTGAAATATTACAAAAGTACATAAATTTTGATGTGTGGATGAAATGAAATTAGCGATACTTATATGATAATAGATATATAAGATAAAATAAGTCTCCTTCTAATCAAGTGTGAGGAAGACCTTATTTTATTAAATCATAACCAAATTAAAAGGACAGAAAATGAATTTTAATTACTGAAAGACAGAAAAAAAATATTATATTAAAATATGTGTTTACATCTTTCTCTTTTTTTTTTTTTTCAGATTTGTTCTTATATCAATAAAATGGCAACTTCCTCATTAGAAAATTATTCAATTTATAGTAAACCCACGCACTGCATTTGCATAATTTCAATCATATTTGCGTAAATTCAATTAATATTATTTACAATCTTATTGGACAAAAAAAAACAAAACAAAAAATATACTTTAAAAAAAGTTATTAATAACGAAAAATAAAATGAATATACAGTGCAGTTGATGCACCGTATTCAGTATTCTGTATTCACACGCGTTAAGTTTAATACATAAATCAAGTAAATTTCCTTGCACTTTCATTGCTAATAAGTTCCCATCAAGAATTACAAAACCAAATTACGATTTTTATATTCTTTTTACTGTGCCTCCGTTTTATGGAATCCAATGTTGAATGTAGTGGGGAACTTTAACTCGTGAGGTGGACTTGGATCCTTGTAGTCGCGTACTTAAAAGAAGTCAAGTGCCAGCACTCTAGGCCAGTGGGTCCATTGCCTAGCCCAGCAACAAAATGATGAGAAATTTTAAAAATTTCTGATATTATAATTAATTATATTTGTATGATATATGTAATTATATTTAATATAATTATTATTTATATAATAATATTTTAAAATAAATATACACATATCATAATAATATTTATTTGTTGTATGATTGATATGATACTTCTGATATATTTTAAAATTTCTCAAAAAATAGAATTGTTTAATAGGATTGATTGAATATGAATGAATGATATAAATAAAATGTAATTTTGTTTTTCCTACTTAATCAGCTACAGAAATTATTTTAAATTTAAATATATGCACTTTATTACCGACTTGCTTTTTTTAATAGTAACAAATATGATTTATTATACATATTTAATTGTTTGAAAGATAAAAATTAATTAGAATTTTATATAGTAAAAAAATTGATTATTTGTGTGAGGTAGCTTTTTTTTTCTTTTCCTTTTCCCCACTTATACGGTATGATTCGTCAAAAGTGTACAACCGAGTTACTTCTCTGATAGTGTACCTGGTATTTCGAAGACAATATGGGCCCCATAAAAAAAATACCCGGAAAAACATTAAAATTCCAAAATTGGGTTCCACCCAAATCACAATTCACATCACAGCCACGGAAAAATAAAAACCGAACTGCCAAGTCGCCACTCCACAACATCACAACCCCCCCACCCCCCCCCCCCCCCCCCCAAAACCCAAAAACAACCAAAAAACATTTTTAATTTTCATGATGCCTGTAAGAACTACGAGTTGAGCATATGCTGCTGCGCACGTCGGTTTTGTGCAGAAGAAGAAGAGATGCATTCCGAGATCAATATGGCGCATATAAACTGCTCCTGCAATCATCACCGTCATCTTCAGCACTTTGATCCTTCAAGGTACGTACACACGTACACATTTCTTACATTTTCAGTAGTTATGTGTTTGAG